>JAMKCH010001997.1:0-39008 GCA_023653785.1 Ophioderma brevispina
AAAAAGAGTAAAATAAACTCCAACAAAAGACTGGTCCCTAGAGTCACTCCTTGAAAGCGTGATTTTCATCATTTACATGTAGAGAGAACAACACCAGTTATTTAGAAGTTTTAAACGGTCTTTTTACAGCGAAGTCGTGGCATGGGAATTGGCACTGATTATCATTTTGCATACATTTAACTAAACGTTATATTTAATCTGGAACAGCCTTTCCGGTGGATGTTAGTGGTTTGTACTTAAAAAGAGTGAATTTCCACTCAAAAAGAGGAAATCACTCCAAAAGGGTGGGATTTCACTCCTTTGAGGAGTTTAACGAGGACACCAGCTTTTTGAGTGAAACGAAGGACAAACCTGAAAACGAGTGGAAATCCACTCTTTTTTGGAGATATGTTACTTTTTGAGGGGAATTCGCTCTTTTTAAGTACAAACCCTCATTTGGACGGTTAAAAGAGGTTCACTCTTTTGGGGAGTGAATTTTTCACTCGCTAATTTAAGAGAGTATATACGCCCAATATTTTGATGAGAGGGAATGGTCAATACCCGATCATCCCCAACCCCCCCCCCCAAGTTGCTGCTCGTGCATGTGTTTTGACCAAAAAAACTCATATTTTACCACAAGCGCGCAAAAACTAATATAGTCAATCTTTGTAACAGATAAGCCAATGTCGTTTAGCAGAGGACAACTCTGGAATGCGTTTGCATGCTGCTTTACTCATAGAAATATTAGGTGATTATGTTCTAACAGTCAGTTATCACTGGTTATAATTACATTCATCAGACAGTAATATCTGCCGGTAATGAACTTCACAGAACATAAGTTGTGATATTTAATGCTGTTTAAGGCTTGGTACTATAAACACCAGTTATTTAACGTTTTTAAGCGGTCTTTTTACAGCGAAAGTCGTGGTCATGTGAATTTGCACTGATATCAATTGTGCCACATTAACAAAAATGTTATAATTTATATGGAACAGCATCCGGTCGGGTGGATGTTAGAAACCCTAACGTTTCTGAACTTAGACTAAGATATACTTTTTTTTATCGTGTGAATGGCTGAGTATTTTACCTCTAATAGTTTTTCTTTTTACTTTTTTTTAAAGTTTTTTGGAATCCATTTGCCCAGGCTTAGATGTTGTTTTCAGTTAGGTAGGGCTAGAGCCGCTGAGCCCTGGTGTCACCGATGTTATACCAAACTACAACTGGCCAAAAAAAACTATACAATCAAATAAAAATTATAAAAATATAACTGTGCATTTTGCCAGATATTTGACTTTATTTGTTAGACAAGATGCTAACCTAAATCCTCGCTTTTATTCCATCCAATCTTGCGGCCCATAAGCGGCGAATGTCAGTTGAACACAATAGATAAAAATATACTTGGGCCATTTTCACCTGAAGGTGCAAAGAAAGTAAGGTATAAGCGTGTCGCATATGTGTGATTCAACCTGTCAAACAAAAATATTATTGTACAGATCAGAGTGGAAGTTATTCATGCATTGAAACTAATCAATATATGTATTTTCAGTGAAAGCACCAAAAATTATTATGTTGAGGGTGAAAAGAGGGACTCACTCTCAGGGGGACAATAATCATGAAAGTCATGGAAAGTTGGGGGAAATTTGACTGCCTGAAACTAATGTAAACAGCCTAAAAGTCTGTTGAGGGATAAATGTGTGGCAACGCTCTAATGGGAGGGACAATTTACCTTCCCTATTCCCCACTGCCTTCCAGATGCCAGGGAGAATCTGGTGAAAAAAGCAGTGTTCATCAAAGAGAAAAAGGAAAGGGGGTTGTGTTCAAAGGTCGCAGTTTACTTTCAACAAAGGTGTTTATGGTTCTTACCTTCTGCTGAAACCTGCGAGAAAGCTGGACAGCAAGGACTGTGATGAATTGATTTCCCAAGCTACATGTTTTATTAGGAATTGCGACAGTATAAAGTTATAAATTATGTTAATCACAAGAGCAGCACTTAATACCTATTTTTTATTTATTGTCAATTAAAGAATGTCTTGAAGGTGATTTTCAATGGCAAACTTTGTTGCTATCAGGAAGCCGAAACGGCCCAAAAACAGGTTTTTCAACTCTCTCAGATAATTAGCCGTAAAACCTGAACCAGACCCACAAATAACACCACCTAAAAAATTCTCATGAAAGCTGGAACACTCCTAAAAAGAATCAGTTAAAACTCCAGTGAGATGAACGTAAATTTTTGGCCAAAAAAATAAATCTGTGATTGTATAGTTTTTTTGGGGGACAGTCTGTACACTGATCTGAGGGGACATATACAACGGTTAGTGGTTGGTGGTTCAGATGTATCCCCTATGAGTTAGAATGGGTGGCAAATTGGTCATATGCTGAACCGTTTTCTTTCTTTGGGTTATATTTAATTTATATTGTATATCAATTAATTTATAAATTAAGAAACTGCATTTTTTGTGTTTGTGTGATTATGTACAGCGCTACACTTTGTTGTAGCGCATTATAAGTGACAATCATAATTGTTATTATTTATTATTATAATTTAATTTTTTCTACTTTAATCAACTTACTTCCTTGAGTTAACGCTCCACAAACCAACGCAGCAAAAACGACCACAAGCAACATCATACATACACAAGCTAGATTAAAGATGATACTACAACAGAGACAAGGCATTAAAACAATAATGTGTGGTTTCCTCAGAATATGAGAAAACAGCAGATTTTTTGTTTTAAAACGAAAGCTTGAGATTTTTACACAGAAACGTTTGTAATTGGCTTGTAAGCTATACATGTGAATGCATAATGGTAAAGTTCGAATACGGGGTGATGCACATTTTGTTTTTCTTTATAAATTTCTGATGAAACATTAAAAATTACACCAAGGCAAGACGAGAATCAACATGTCCACGCTAGACATGGTTATGCAGGACGAGGGAGAATCAAGTACAGAGCGTATAGGCCTTGTATATTGTTATATTGGCGTATTTTTTTGAACATTTCAATTTTATAAATACTAAGACTATGAAATTATGCAGAGTATGAGTTTTAATATAGCTTTATCTTTTGAATTTTTCAGAAATACCAATTTAAGCATAATTTTACACCATTTCGTAAAAAATAATGTGCAGTGACAAGAATATTTTTTATTTTCAAAATCCCAAATCAGAGTTCAAATTCATTGTACAGTAAAACATGTCGTGAATTGAGGTATATAGGTTGGATTAACTGCCCCATACAAATCTTAAAGGTCCATGGCCCGATCGCTAATAGCCTCGTCCCCAGAAGCCCCAGATTTCACCGGAAGTGGTCAGTATTTTGGTATCAGAAGAAAGCTACTATTTTTCTCATATACTCTGTGAAATCTTAGAGCCAAAGGATGTTTGGATTCGAGGTTATAAGTGAAAATGTGCCCCATTTTGGTCGACCAATATTAATTTTACACAGTACTCTATGGGGCTTCCAAATCACGTTTTTGGCTCTCGCTTCAAAACGGATTGAAATATCGGCGCGAAATTTTACAGATGGGGTTTCGGACTGAAGGCCAATCTATCAAGATGAAAACTTCATATCCTTAAAATCGGGCCATCCCCCTTTAAGAACTTAGCTACACTAGATATTGCTAATTAGCACTTTGGTACATTTAATTAAAGGAATTTTGTTAAAAGAAACAAGTTAAAACAGTAAGCATTTTCGGAATATACTGCGTCGGCTGAGCGCCAACAAAGAGTCATTATTCTACACAAAGAGTCCTTATTGTACAGGGCATAGTGACGGTACCCGGCACCCTATACCGTCATTATACATGTAATAGGAAGCTGAAGTGTTTTCTGCGTGTGTTTCCAAACAAATCTTGATTTCAAGTAATGTTGAATACCATTTCGTTGGACAATTGTCAAAACCTTTAAGGTGGAAGCATGCAAATTATGCAAAGTTGTTAGAAATGTGGAAAAGTATACTTAAAAAGTAATACAAAATGGAGTTTACTTACAAAAGTGAACAATCCGTCGGATCAATGTTAAAACTGCGAAGAATGGAGCTTGATGAGGTAGGCCAAGACCTATATAATTTGATAAAACAGAATATGAAAGACAGGAGTGGCACAGTGGCAGATGTTTCAGCCCGTCCAGCTATATCGCGTATTTTACTGTAAATGCTTGACGATTTGTTCGCGCATGCGCTGGATTCTGTGAGTCTGGATCCACTCATCACATACCTAACCGCTCCGTCCGTGCTCTCGGTATTTTGTATCTGCCCGTTAGACTATTCTAAAAACAAACCAAAACTGTGAATTTCGAATATGAGAACAGATAAACACAAACATACAACAACAACTTGTTGAACTCTGTTTGGTCTATTGTAAAATGTAATTAGAGTTATTTCAGAAGAATTAATAATCGCCTGATTCACAGCAGAACCAAGCGATACCACCCATTTCTTTTATAGAAAGTCAATACTCGAGTTTAGCTTCTGCCTTCCAGGACTGTAGGCTGTTCCTGGGAACAAGTTTTCCAATGAACCAATAACTGTGTTGCCACAATGAAATTAACAGAGCATAAATGTCCAAAAATATACGAAATAACCGCCCTACGTTGTGGTCAGGTAGATTCTGAAAATTTTACTGTCAATAGGCCTTGCACAGCCCTTCCATTTTTAACATTATTGTTATTGTCTTGCAACACCTGTACTGATTGACCTAGCTAAATACCAAGCTCCTCTCAGTCAGTCACTATGAGTTACAATATGCTCATCCACCAAGGACACAATTCAGTGGGTTGTACTTGTACATACATTGACATGACTGATTTTGTGTGATCTGGGTATCATAATATCATACCCCAAAACCAGGGAGTGTATTTTCTAAATACACTGGTGAATGGAAGGTACTGAACTGTGCCAAGGGAATTGAGATTTTACTTGCTCGTAGTGAGTGTACATAATCCCAACCAATTACAGTTAAAGGTGCTTGTTCCGATTTTTGTCTATCGAGGTCTCTATTTCATATGAGAGCCTGACACTTGCATACACTGACTCCGTATCGTGGGAATCAAACTTGCAGTTTTGACGATAGAAGCAATGCATAGTGCAATACCTTATTTACTACTGTGCTAATATTTATGGTTAACCATTTAAACGGCAGTATTTTGCCTCTATCTTGGGGAAGAAATTGATTTGAAAGATAACATTTCAGGAAGACAATGAGAAAAATACAACCTTTCATCTGATATCAAACTTGATACTTCAAAGCCACAATCAGTCATTGTTTTCAAAATTTAAAATGTCAATTTTTTCTCTAAATTAATAGTATTAGGTCGTAACAACACCTTATATTACTGTTCTTTTTGAAAAGCAGACTCTAAGACCTTTTAAAGTGGTCTTGAAGATGCCATTTACGGCTGTTTCTAGACCTAAAAAAGTCGGATTCCGACTTTCATTAGTAAACAATGCATAAAATTGCCATTTCTTGACAAATATGGTGTGTTAAGCTTAGCCACTTGTAGTCTTTACTACAATAATTTCCAATACAGCAGTGCACAAAAAATAGACTTTGATGACAAATAAGAGGTGCGATTTGTTTACATTTTGAAGAAATCGCTGATAGTTGCTTTAAGTCGCTAGATGACCTTGGAATGTAGATTCGTTTACTGTGCTTAGTAGGCAGTAATCATTTGCTAAGAGTGCAAATGCAAGTGAAAATGATCCATTTTGGAACGCGATTACTTTGCATTCTGTATAATTTTGTATTGTTTCCAAATTTTTTGAGAAACAGTGGCATGGTGTATACAGAGATATAGAAGTACTACTTTTTATTGGTTACTAATAGGGATATCTCATGTTGTGTCCTGTAATAAGCTAAATGGTATCATAGGTCGTAGTGTCCAGGGGTTTAAGGCTATTGTGCTCAGAGCGTTGATTTTTTATAATGTAGAATTTTACATGTGCATTCATTTATTTTTGCAAGTGGATTTATTTGTGACTCGATTTTTTGTCAAGACATATTTATTCGTTCAAGGTTTGTCTCCTGTATGTTAGGCCTATAGATAATTTTGAATTTTGAAAATCTTTTTACGTATTAGACATACACAACACGATGTGAGTACATAAATACGAAATATGGTGCTATTTTATGATGTTGTTTATGTTCCTGGCAGCTGTTGCCTATGTTTTCAATTAGTATGTTTTTGCATGGTGTACACGAACCATTAAGCCTCGCAAATTCCTCTTTACAATGCAATTCAAGCGTGCTTTTAGTATAGGCATATACAGGGTGAGTAAAAAATGGACCCTGATTATGCCCGCCATTTTGTACCTTTAATAACATATATCTCAACATAATGGTATTGTGGTCCCGCCCTGCCTGGCAATTTGCAATTTTATATGCTGCCCTCACTTGGTGAAACTTTAGACTCAGTTAAGCTTGAATGAATCAGTTGCTGTTCTGCCTCCAAGGGGTCCACTTGTGTAAGAAGAATACTGAGTTCAAAAATGGTAAGGAACTTTGTCTTAAAAAATCCTGTAGCAATCCAGCATTCCTAATTAGGATTATGTTGGCATTGAAGAATTTGAGGACAATATGGGGAATTTTTCTTAGGGAAATGGAATTTTATAGATGAAATTTTTATGACGTGTGCAAGTAAGCATTGGAAGTTAGTTTTCTCACTTTTAGGGTGGGCATTGGAAGCACACTGTGTCTTTTAGCGCCGACAAGCATGTAATTTTACCTGGCGATGCGGATTGGTGTGGATGGAAGTGGGGAGTTTAATTTTTGACAAATACTGGCGTAAACTAGTTCTCCTAAAGGGTAGTTTTTACATCCAGAACACGGTGCTACAGAAAGAATAATGTGCAATTGTAGTCATTCTAAAAGGAAAAAAAAAACTCCGAGTTTGTTAAATCAGGCTGGGAAATTATTTCGCGACAGTTTGATTGGAAACAATGAGCTTGCACAATTTGGGGAGTGTGAGAAATTGGGAATTATTAAATTGACAAGACTGCGTGGAAAGTTGGGGTTTGAAGTCAGTTTGATTCCCTGTATTTTACCCATGTTCCCCCGGACTTTGGGTCAGAAGTAGCCCCAGATTGAATTTCAAATTACATATCATGAACAGTGCCGCGTGGACCTTGAAAATCAGAACTAATTTGGGTCTAAAACAGTCATTTCAAAGTAACGACTTGATTTGTGCTTTTCACCAAAACCCACAATTTTCCAAATCAAACGCGATGTCAGACATCACCTGAATCGGCCCGACTACAGCGGGCATAGCTTATGGCAAGGGAAGTCGACATGTTGTCAAAAATAGTGCTAACCTCTTGCAAAACTGCAAAAAAAGAAAACAAGAAACGCCAATTCAAACCCATACAATCAATACAAAAACTGCTGGTGCCAAGTCCAAGATTTTGATCAAGTCTAGTATTTTGCACGCGGTGAATTATCCTAGCCGCACCGCAGACACTTTCACCGTAAGGACGTGAATGTTCAGGGAGATTCGTACGTTAAGTAGCTGTAAATAACTCGCGATTTTTCATATTTTATTCACATTATGAAGCCGTGAATTCAAATTTAGCAATCTACAAGAATCAGGAACCTAGTCAACCAACAATTATCGCTATATTGGTGGAATGGAATGCAGGAGAGGGGAAAAAAGATAGAAACCAATCGAGTCAAAAATTTCGTGTGTGATCTGTGCGAGTGAATCGCGTTATTGCATTTTCACATGTATTTTGCATTGAAAATTCGCCATTTTTGTAAACATAGAGTCATAATGTCAGCGGGAAAATTCAAAAATTGGCTAACCAAATCTATCATCTGTAGTTATCCTTATGTACATGATAGAGGAGATCGAGATATACACAGAAAATGACGCGGTTGAAGAGTCAGACTTCCTTGAAGAAGGTTAAAAAATAATACCCACCACCCACCCAAAATATGAAAAATACGATTATCAATGTAAGTTAGCGGTAAGTATGCCCAAAGCAGCTATCAATGTTCCCAAGGGTAGTAATCATAAAACTCACATAGTGGTGACACCGGGGAAAGTGTTAAAGGAAACTTGGCTCGTTTGGACAATCGAAACTCGCTTATCTAGGAGTGAAGAAAGAACGCTACAAAAAGTTCTCGATACTGGATTTTTTAAGGAAAAAACTAAAATTACACATTATAAAAACATGCGCGAAAGACCTTTACATAAAATTCAATTTACCGGTGCAAAAGCACCAGCACAAAAAACATAATTTACAAACAAATGAGAATGAGGACAGTACTGATTTAAAACAAACCATAGATTAAAACACACACACTCAAAAATAGCAGAAAGACATATATATAAAGGCTTAAAAGATCAGATTGCATATATCAGAGTCCAATTACACAGTGAAGCATGTAAAATAAATGAGTCTTGAGCAGTTTTTGAAGTGCAAGCGATCGAGGCACATTTATGGACTTCGGGAAGTGCATTCCAGGACTTTGGTGCGGGAAGATGAAAAGCCCCGCTTGCCGTGGTTACGATGTGGTATGCAACGGAGGTTGGATAAAAGCAGAAGTGGTGAGCCGGAGCGCATTGTGAGCGGGTGGACGGTTAGTAGATGGTAAGGAAGATCAGCCAGCTATTGTTGGTGCTTGTCCCATTGGACATTGAAGGTACGCATAAGAATCTTAAACCTATTCGGTCCTTATTAATAGATAGCCATAGAGTTCGTTTCCTTCTTAGCGAATCAATGTCAAAACATCTTACTTTGACACAAAACCAGCATTCAAGCTGCTATGTTTGCACATGTTGCAATTTGGAAATGGCAGTATCTGTTTTAGGCCATACAACAAGCTGTATTTGCGTCAAGTCTAGAGGTCACGAATGCGTGAACTAAGCGCTCAGCCGTAGTGCGATCAATATACCTGCGAATGCTTCCAATTTTTGAAATTGCAGACACGCTGCCTGGCAAACCTTGTTTAAATGTGATGACAACTGCAGAGCTGAACCGAATGACGGCCTAGATTACGCGCTTCAGAGGAGGTGTCAACGTTGGACGGCCCGACACAGATGGATGAGATGGGACGTAGCCGTTTTAATAACCGAGAGGTGAATGGAACAACTATACTGGAAAGTATACTGCAGCTTGGATTATAATGTCCATGCATGCATTACTTGTGCGTAAATGTGAACTCTTGAGTCGCAAAAGTAAAATCCTGCTGGTTTTAATGCTAACCTTGTTTTTCCAAAGGCAAGAAAGTATGTGCAGCTCTGACGATTTTAGCGACTTTCAGAATATAATAAAAACTGTTAAGAATTTTTTTTTTTTATAAATCGGAAGCTATGCTAACGTCTCCATCTCGTACTGTTTGATGAGGTCTAAACTCGGTAAAAATATCTTGGTCAATGGCAAGGACCAAAATGACTTGACCAACAGAAATTTGCCATGCCAACTTTCCCCATGATGCAAACAAAACATTTGAAGAAAAGTTGAAATTTCGCAATCCTTACAGTTAGCTGAAAAACATGTTCCGAGGAAATTCACAGCCTGCACCTGATGTGTTTGGACATGAACAAACACAAAGTCTATTGTTCATCAACAGGTGTGAGATTTTGCTTCCTATAGATTAATTAAAGATCGTCTGTACAGTTCTTAGAAATGAAAGTAGATAAGGCACACTGTGGTCCTATTGTTCTCTGACTGCGAACATCTTCTAACATGTTACTTGTCCATTTAGACCTTTAGGTCACTAAGATAAGTTCATGCCTATTGCAACAACACTAGATTTATATTAATAGTTTCCCGTCGCCAAACTCATAATGATTAATTGTTTAAATGATTGAATTTACAAGATAATATAATATTCAGGAGTGTTCAAACATAAAAGCTTTTCTTTGTTTTGTGGGAATGGACTATTGTACTAATTTCATAATGATTTCCTTCTTTCGGTCTAACATATGGCTTTAACTGTGACTTGCAGGCTTTCTTAACTCAAAATACAATTTCTCAGACCTTTATTTTTGTGTATTCTTTGAATTCGAATAAGTAGGGTGGTATATGGGTAGCATGTAAATGTGCTATGTATATGTATGTATATATATGTATACGCATATGCTGTTTTAGTGGTACGACTTTTTTATATTCCCATTTCGGTTTGTGTGCATCTTGCTCTGTCTCCTTTGTTAGTTTTCCCTTAAATATTGGTATCAAAGTCAGGACACTATTCGGCTTCCCCTTTTATGTTATATTATGGTTTGTATTGGCCTTTATTGATCTTAACATTGCGAGAGGCCAATTTATCTAACTCCGTGCAGTTATCTCACAACCTTGACGCAGCTTGATTACGCACGTATCAAGTTATGCCGTCTTTGTGCTCGCGTATGTATTAACGCCTTCGTTTTAAGCCAGCATGCACGATTTACTGGTGCGACCGTTCAAAATCTCGGCACGACGTGCATGCAAGGGAGGAAGGCAAATGAGGTATCACATAAGCTATCATTCAGTTATTTAATTCTAAATTTATTTAAAATACTGAATGAGACTTAAGCGTGAACTGTTTATCCGCGTCATTACTTCAACTATCCTCCTTGAGATTTGTTGAGCAACATATAGCTCCGCTTACCACCCTCACAGTATAAATAATATCTTAATTAACTTCCTTTTTTTCGTATAAGATTTAAAGCACCCAATTTGTGTACAATGCTTGTACTTAAGGTTTTGTATAGATAATCCTTATCAATTTGTATGTTTTAGCCCCCCTTGGTATGTTTTTACTCTGTGTTTGTTTTAGTGCTTTCGTCTTGTCTGACTTGCCAAAACAGCTTGTCTACAGGTATTGTTTCCTTTTCTTACCCGGTTTCTCATTTGCTCTCTTATAAATTTATTCCTTTTTCAAAACTACTTCAATCCATCCCATCTCGTAAGTCCCCTCCTCTCTCTCTCTTCTCTCTCTCACCCCCCCCCTCTCTCTATCCCTCCCTTCTTCGCTCTCTCTCTCTATTCTCTCTCTCCATCATTTAACCCCTTTCGGGCCCCTGCAATATATGAACTGCCATTTAACCACAAGCTTCACGACGAAGACTTCGCGCATCACTGAATGAATTTTTCACCAACACTAAATGACTCATCAAACTTTAATCCCGCTGCATCAAACCGTTACTTACAGACCCCATAATTCATCTCAACATATGTGACCACACATCCTTCATCACGCCCACAAATAACTTGGTTCTGACTCCCGCTAATCACACTGACGCAGCACACACATTAATAAAACCATCAAGCAGTGACTCATTTTCCATATTCAATTTCAACTGTCGTAGTATCACAAAAATCATTATGAAAGAAATCAACGAACTACCTTGATCACCTCAGCCATTCTTTCACTGTCTTAGCATTTGCAGACACATGGCTACTGAACAACAAGTCGCCACCTCACTTTAATGGCTATATACAATACATTTCAGGACCTCTCACTGGCAGGGAAGGGGAGTTTGTCTTTACATATATAAAAAAATCACATCTCATACAAAAATCATCGCCACAACAACAGGACCAGAATTTGACTCAATTTTCATCGATCTCACCATTAACACAACAATAGACCTAAACCACAAAACTGTCGGAGTTATTACAGGCCTGCATGAATACCCAATCAAAATTTTAACAACAGCTTCGAGCAGCTTCTCACTGAACTAATAAAACTAATCGCGAGGTCTATATGTCGGGGACTTTAAGATGGTTTTGTGGCAAAGGATTCTCGTTTGGTTTTTTCTCAATTAGTCCACTCATCCACACAATTAATCACGTATTAACATCATCACTGGCAAACCTTAGATCCCCAAAATTAACAGACCTACAAGAATTAGCATAAAACACAGCCACGCTCATTGATAACAACATCACCAACTCCACTGACACAGACTCCACACCAGGGCTATTTGTCACAGACACCACAGATCACTTCCCCAATATCCTCATTACATTCTTTAAGCATACGCAGCACCAAAAAACAAATCACTAAATCGTGACTACAGAGATTCAAACACATTCGCACTTAACCGTGACTAACACTGATCATGGGAACATATACTCACAGGAAAAGGACCCTACATAGCGTATAGCAACTTCATCACAATTTATACCAACATACAAGACGAATCCTTCCCCTTCAAAAGAAGACCATAAAAAATCGAACATAAGCAGCACTGGATGACAACGGCAATTTCCAAGTCAATCAAACACAAGCACGGCCTCTACAAACATACCGAAGAAAAACCACACCTGAACCAAACAAACAATACAAACAATACAAAAACAAAATTAAACTCAATTATTCGTATTGCCAAGAAAAAACACAAAACCGAAACAATTCGAAATGTAAAAATAAATATTACCAAAAACCTGGGACATTCATCAACAAACATTCTAGGGCAGGAGGTATCCACTAAACCAAATCCCGACCTTTTCACTCCTAATAATAAGCAGATAACCGACACCGCTTGACAGAGCTAACGCTTTCAACGATCACTTCACTAACTGGGCAAAACTGGCTAATAAAAATCACCTTCCATAACCCTTTAATAAACACCTTCAAAAAATACATTTACCTCATGTTCCTGAAACCAGTCACGGACGATGAAATGCCACAAACTTCGTCATACTACGAAAACTGGTAAAAGGGCAGGTTACCGACAAGATAGATCATGGGATTGATAACAACTCATACGATAACATCATATCGCCTCTGATGCACCATATAACCAATCACTTCTCACCGGAAACTTTCCAGATCACTCTCAAATTGCCAAAGTCATTCCTATTTATAAAAACAAAGATGCACTACACATTTTGCAAATACAGGCCCTTTGTTCGTCATCTTTTCAAACTACTTGAAAAAAAATTATGTACACCAAGTCTGTCTATTATCTCTCAATTAATGACACAAACATTCTTGTCGATGAACAATACGGTTTTAGGCCCAAACGCTAACTTACATGGCACTCTTGAATTAACAACCAAACATCAACCTTGCACTAAAAATAAACTACACACCATGGGGGTATTCTGGATCTCTCCAAGGCTTCGACACCATTGATCACAACAGTCTTCTTCACAAGCTCATTGATATATGGTGTCCGTGGAGTAGACTTGGAAGTGGTTAAGGAGTTACCTAACTAACCGATCACATCAGTTATGTACACTCCACCGCATCAACCATCAAACATATCACAGTTGGCGTCCCGCAAGGATCCATCATTGGACCCCTCTTTTCTCATTACATGAAATGACATAACCAACATCTCTATACACTAAAACTAATCTTATTTGCAGATGACACAACAGTTTTCTCCTCAAACCCAACATTAATGCGCTTTTTAACAGAATGAATCACGAACGCGCCAAACAAAACACTGATGCGTTTCGGGGCCTAAAACAAAACTTTTCTCTCAATGTTTCAAAACTAACTACATGCTTTCTCTACACAACAACACCAATCAAATCACAAACATTATGACAAGTAGATAACCAGACAATCTACCAGGTACACCAACCAAATTTCTTGGCACTCACAAGCGACGATAAACTAACATGGAATGAACACATCAACTCTGTTCACTAACAAAGCGTCTCAACGCAATTGGTACACTTCTACAGAGTTAAACACCACTCTTTCCAGACTACACCTTAAAATCACTATTACAAACACACTAGTCTCCCATACATTAGCTACTGTAACATCATCTGGGGCTTCCAACTATAATTTAACGGACTCTCAAGAAAACTAAAGTCACACAGAATGGCCATTCGCACTATCACAAACTTCACCCCCACAACTCACACTTTACCATTATTTCACTCACGGAAAAACTTAAACTCGAGAACCTTATCAACTTCAAACAGCGCTCTTCATGTTTGACTATCCCAACGATCGTGTACCTCCGAACTTCAGCAATTACTTACCACAAACAGACAAATCAACAGACTATACCAGACAAGCTGACAAACTTCATCTTCCCCTCCCAAAATCTTCCTCTGACAAGCACTTTATTCAGTAGCACGGCGCAAAACTGAATGATCCCCCAGAATCCATCACAACAATTACAAACAAAAATACTTTTAAATCTCAACTGAAAAACATTTCAAAACCAGTACAATTATTAATAATTTCCTAAAGATCCTTTTTATCTACTCACTTTATTCTTCATTATCATTTCATCTCTACTCCTGACGTTTTTCTTCAAACTTTTCCTCTCCTTACCTCTGCTCCATCCAATAGCAATCGTATCCAATACCTCAGCAAGACATGTTGAAACGTCTGTCCTTGTCCAATTCCCGTAGCGGGTATTCCCGTTAAGTGTTTGTTAGATTTAGATATATGTTTGTTCTTGTTGTTTTTTTGTGAATATATTTACCTATGTAAGATTGTTTTGATGTTTATTATCAGTTTCATACCTTGTGTCTTTATTGTAATATCTTACTTTTATGGTTTACAGGGCCAGCAATAAAATATAAGCCCTTTAGGGTTGTCCATTATGGTCCTAGCATATCATATCTCTCACCTGTCATTCTTTAGCACAGTTTCAATGATACTTTATGATTATTGTATAATATACTATATTTTCATTTATGTCATGTACGATAGTTATGCTGAATAAATAAAATTGAATTGACTTGAAAAAAAAAGTTTGTTCATATCTTTCATTATAAACATAGTAATTGTTGTTCTCTCGAAGCGAAGTTTCCTTGCAATCCTCTTTCTAATGAGTGATTCCCCCGTTATCGTCTCATGCAACTCTCTATCCCGTTATTTTGTATGCGTTGAGGCGCGTCAAGATATGGATGGACGCAAGCGTGTAAAGAAAGGGATTTATGGGATGAATTGATCGGTAATATAATGTGGGCTATCCAGACGTTACACATTAGACCCAAGTGTAATCGCTTCGCTTTGTCCCCAGAATACGATACAAAAATAAATTGGCGGCATCCAGCAGCAAAAGTCGTAATGACGATTAGCGGCCATATCCAAGCCATAACCATCTCTTTTTCTGTCTTGTCTGGCCAACCCATGACGTGTCACTGACTTGGCAGAGACCAATATTGCTGCTGTTGTAACTGCATGGCTACAATGAAAACAAATCAAGTGAGGGCATGTGAATATTGCTATGGAGAGATTACATGCAGGTTTTGTAGGCGACAGTGTCGGGTTACCTATTGCTTTGACATCATACACGATGTTCGTCGAGAGTGGAAGGCCTATTAAACAAAATTTCAAGAGGAAATCGTATATGCAGAGTTCATGTCCAACTACAACAGATACTGTGTAGCGACAGTCAGTGCTATCAACCACGAGTAGCCACAATTGTTCTTGCTGATTTGGTACTCAACCGATATCTATTAAGGAGTAACAACTCCTAGAATTCTGTCAATGCTTGATGAGAGTTATTAAGAAGACTGAAGCTTCGTTGGATAACCGGAAAAGAACCCAAGCCATTTCAGAGGATTACCCTGGCGCCACGTCAGCCGAATGATTCGGAAGATAGTCAGAGAAATACATATGTAGAAAAACTATTATGATCTATAATACCCATGAGGAAATAGAAAAATCGCCAAATTTACAATGAGGGAGCGGGACACGGCTCCCTTTGTTATCTGTACCACTGTTATCTCGTATAAATACAAATGCATTACCGCAATAGTAGCACCACGAGATAATTCCACTAGCAAACCTCAAACAACAGTTAGATCAACATTTCTTGTTTTACACGTTAGAAAATGATATGAGTATGTGGAATATTCATAGCATTTCAACTCTAAAAAACAACAGGTTTTCTGAGCTGTCGACAAACACAACTGTTGGTTCTTTAGGTCCTTCGATGATTTTTTGTTCACCCATTTCAACGGATATACCTCTCAAATCAAAAATTGGTCAAGGTGGAAGATTATACGAGTTTTGACAGGGTGAGAGTCAAGTGTGATTTTGTGTAAGACAGATAGGATGACTTGAAGTTCTTTCAACTGGTAAAGGCGTGGGTCTTTGCAACGTACTATATTTGGCGTTATGGCTGAGGGTTAATGACTTCAGATGCATTGTCCCGAAACCTTTAAACATGCGTTTTGTTGTAACCGTGTGTTATTTGTTTTCTGCTGAGATCTATTAATCAAAAGAATCACCATTTTGAAGAGCTTTCAGGCAGGATATCTCCTTGAATTGGTTGTTACTCAAATCTAATGTTACCAGTTTTGTGAGTCCCTCAAAAATTTCTCGGGGTAAATGAACTAAATGGTTATTTTTAAGAGTCAATATTCTTAGTACATTCAGGGCATGAAAAACACGTCCTGGTAGATCAATCAAAAGGTTGTCGTCGAAATTCATAGTTTCAAGTGTGCTTAGATCTTGAAAAAGATCCCGAGGCAGACGACTGAGCTGGTTGTTGGTCAAACTTATTGTCTTGAGTAAGTTAAGCCCTTGAAATATGACACTGGGTAGGCTTCTTAATTCGTTATTGGACAACAACAGTGTCTCAAAGCTTCTCAAGGGCATCTATATTTTGGAAAAGATCTTTAGGCATGCTGGTAAGATTGTTGTTACTGAGATCAACCATTTGCAATAGACTATGTACTTGAAATATGTCTTGAGACAGTTTGTGGATTTTATTGTGACTGAGATTTATTGATTCCAGCGAATAGAGGTCGTGAAACGTTTTCTGCGGCAAAACGCTGAGCCTGTTGTTATTGAGACTTATTATTACAAGTGCTCTACATCTTTGGAATATTTGTTGGGGTAGGTCTCTCAATTGATTATCATTGAGAGTTAATATCTTTAATTCTACTAGCCCCTGAAATGTATTTTGTGTCAGTTCAGTCAATATGTTGTGGTGTAGGTGTAATTCCTTTAGACAATGATTTTCTCCAAATAAAGTTTGCGATAAATGATAAAGCATGTTGAATGAAACATCTAAAACCTTCAGATCACTTAGAAAAGTAAACGCATTAGCCGCAATATGATAGAGACCGACCTTTTTAGGTATAAATGTGTTGTCAATCCTATTGACCCATCCGGGAGAATTCTATGGATTGTACTATTTGTGAAGTATATATTTGTGATGTCAGGTGGATATGAGATCATAACTATGGATTTTGTATTGTCGCATGTCACTATGACTTCGTAGAAATTCAAACTGCATGTGCATTGAAAAGGGCAATGGACTTCACAGTTAGTGGCATTGCTTGATACATTCCTTGAATTCGAATCCGTCTCTGGTGTTCTTACATATGTACACTGAAAAGTGCTCAAAGGATCTAGACACGGAGATTGTATTTTATTTATGTAAAGGCAAGTCGCTAATGTTACAAAGCAACATGTTGTGTTGTGGTTAACATACACGAATAGTGACCAGGGTAACGCAATAAATGTATTACTGTTGATTAAAGTCAGATCGTTTTGCCTCAGGTCAACATGTCTAAGATGACGACAGTTCGTCAATTGTAAACCAAGCGTTGTTATTGAGTTCGCAGATAAGTTCAAATTTATTAAACTGAAAAGGAGATGACAAAAGTTGTATGGTATATGTGAAATATAATTGTTTGAAAGGGACAGATTTTCGAGCTTATTAAGTCCTCTGAAGAAGTAGGGGTGGATTATTGACATGTTGTTGAAATTAATGTGAAGTACTTCAATGCTTGTCGACTTTCCACACATACATGGCTGTTTTGCATTTAATAAGTTGTGTGAAAGAACTAACCGCCAAAGTCTTGCAAGTCCCGTAAACGTAGCGGGTTTGGTCTCTCTTAGCTGGTTATTTGACAGATCTAAGCTGTGCAGTTTTGACAGTCCCGTAAAAGCATCGGAGTGTACATTACACAGCCTGTTATGTGAAAGATCCAACCATTCCAACTTTATCAGTGCCGTAAACAAACCATTTCCCGTATCATTTAACATGTTGTACGATAAATCTAACCGCACCAGTCTTAATAGTTGTCCAAACATGTCAGTGTGTATTTCGTTAATCATATTATGTGACAGGTTTAACAGCTTTAGGAATAAGAAATCGTTGAACGTACCAAGTTTTATTTCACGTAGCATTACACATGATAGGTCTAACACGCCTTCTAGCCACATAAGTCCATTGAACACACCGGGCCGCAACGTGTTCAGTGCATTGTGTGCCAAATTTAAGTGGGTCAGACGAAACAACTGATCGGCAAAGAGATCTGGCTGTATCTCACTGAGCGCATTATGTGACAGGTCCAAAAAGGCCATATTGGTTAATCCCTTGAAGGCACCGTGTTGAATGGTGGTCAGCATGTTATGTGACAAGTATAATTTAATCAATCTTGACAATTCTCTGAACACACCCGGCTGTATCCCCCCAAAATTGTTCCGTGATAGATCTAATTGTTCTAGCCAAGTCAATCCTTCAAATACACCATATTGTAACGCATTTAGCTTATTATGCGACAGGTCTAGCTTCCTCAAGCTGGCGAGTCTTGCAAAGACTCCAGACTGTAATTCTCTTAGAAGGTTGAAGGACAAAGTCAATTGTTCCAAGTAGTCAAGCCAGTAAACATGGCTGGATGAAGACTAGAAAGACTGTTGTTGTTTACGTACAGTGTTTCTAAATAAGCAAATTCTGAACTGTCAAATGCATTCCTTTCAACATTGTGCAATGGAATATTTACTAAGTACAACTTTAGTACAACTGATGGATATTGGATATGTAGTATCTTCTTTGCACCGGGGCATCGAGTGGTTAGTACACGATTGGCAAGACTACATGTGCAATTGGTAAAACATAGCAAGTCACAACGAACGACCTCCGCGTCCTTAGTAGCGCATTTTTTTACTGTATCTTGAAACTCAACGTCCTCAATGTCCTCTTTTACATTACCTTCTATGGTGCTGGTAACATACACCGGAAAGTACGCCAGAATCAGCAAGCAGACACGTTTGCACAGGAAGGCCTTGAAAGCCATTCTTGTCAGTTCTGGTTCGTATGGTTCTTCTTTTGGATTAGCTCCCGACTACTCCAAGTTTATATTAGGAGCAAAACGTACGTATGTTGGATTGGGTAGGTAAATCGCAGTGAAATCTAACTATAACTCTTAGTTGCGAATGTTGGTGTCTTGTCAGGCATGGTTCATCTGATATTAACTCATGCTCATAGGGACGATAGAAATGAACGTCACTCTTCACCTTACATTAGGAGTAGTTATACGAATGTCAATTTGTCTTGTCTCACAGTATTATCATGAAAATTTTCGATTAATTTGAACACTTATGCTGGCATTAATTTTGTTAATTGCATTAGGGAAACGGGGCTTCTGGAATAATCTCTAGAGTGAAATAGTGGACACCATTATCAGGAATGATGTCGCCTTGAGAAGGGGTTGATGACACTCAGAAAATTAATAATTTTACTTAAAGCGAAGGAGTACATCAAAACCAAACTACGGATTTTTGTGTGACGCACTCGTTGATTTTTTGTGATTAACCTAAACCTGTTTGGAGCGGTAAAATTAAGTTAGTTTACAAGATGATTCCATGTTACTCACGTTACTTTCTTGACTTTTGAAAATTGTGGCCTTTTCAATGTTATGAAAAGGCAACTGAACAAGGTGCTTGCTGATTAATCTTCTCAACATCTATACTTACGGACCCAATTATGTGTCAAATCACATAAACATTAGCTTTTTGGGTAAGCCAATGTATTATTTAATAACACAATAATGACTCGCGTTAGAGTTAAATGGACATCCTTAATTTAGGCTTTTATTCCAAGTGCAACACTTCGTCTTAAAACAAACACATGGGTAAAGAAGTTAACAATGTTAGGTGATTACCATTTACAATATACTGCATAAACAAAGATTGACTAAAATTAAATCTACAAAAAAAAAAACACCAATTCAGTGTACGACTGTCGTTACGTGGCTCACATTCCACTCTTGGGAACTGCATTCATCATCTTTTGTCAACACATTTCTCCATCTTCATGTCAATGCAGTGGCGTAACGGGCCTGCCTGCTCTGAGGGGGCAAATTTCCCGGTCTTGGGAAATTTTCCCTCTTAGGGGGGTCAAAAGGCCAATTTTTCCCGGTCAGAGGGCTAAAAAACGGCTGATTTAGCATGATTTTTGCAAATTTTTTCCCGGCCAAAGTCGTCAGGGGGGTCAACCTGCCCCCCTGCCCCCCCGCCTGTTACGCCACTGTGTCAATGTTTAAAATGAAAACTAAGAATGTTGAATTTAAAGTGAGAACCGGAGCAGATAAAATACCACTTCAGAGGGTGGAAATCCCCAATCCCGCAATCACATTTTGAGTATAATTTGATACTAATGTCATTCAATCGTATCGAAATGACTTTTAAATGATGTGTAATACTACCCCCTTTCATTTGATACCACATTATTGTTTTGCCCGTGTGTGAATCGGAGCAAGCACGGCTGTTCAAATAACACATTAAAAGACAACGAACTTGTCATTATAGTGGGTCTCTTACACTTAAATTTCTCTGATTCCATTCATCTTATTTTTACCTTAGTTTTGTATGTTTCACTTGGAGCTTGATGTATCTGCGAAATTGAAGAGCTTATTTCCAAACCGTGTTAAAGGTGCGTATTCCGATCGTCTTTAGGACCCTCTGATTTACCCGAAAGTACTTATCGATTTTGATATCAGATGAAAGGCTGTATTTTTCTCATTGTCGTCCTGAAATTTGAGATATAAACAAATGATCACCAAATTAATGATTAATCTATATGAAATTACTATTATGACACAATATTTGGGTGCTTCAAAATCTCTCATTGCACCTTTAATGGGGCGTACGTGCAAGTGCCAGGCTCTCATCATAGTAACTCATCATGTAGAGAACACAATAGACATAAATTGGAACAAGCACCTTTAAAAGCTCACTCAGCGATTTCCCGATTTTTTTTTTTTTTTTTTTTTTTTTTTTTTTTTTTTTTTTTTTTTTTTTTTTTTTTTTTTTTTTTTTTTCTAACAAATCGTGGTTTTTTGGCATTATACATAATGCTTGTCAACATACTGTGTGAAATATCTAAGCTCAAATCGATGTCCTTCATATAGAAAACCAAAACTTGTAATAAAATTCCGGATCCGGAATTTGTCCTTGCACACAGTATCCTATGGTTCTGTATACTACTACACATCATGTTTTTACATCAAAACGAAAAATCCGATTCATCTGAATCTTTAGAATTCATTATTTTAGGTAACTATTCCAGTTGTCTTTTGTTAATAAATGCACAGAAAATATATTTGGGAATCGCTACGCCTGCCTTTATGTCCGCGCCTACTTTCAAAATTGAGATTTTTATATAATGGTTGACCAACAGTTTTAGCAATGTTTTTTTCACCAACTGTAAAATTTTTTTTAAAGAAGAGCTGTTCAAAATATATGCTTTGTTCCAGAATGTATTAGGTCCTACTCGGTTTGATTGCTAAGTCCAACAAAATGTAGGAGGGCGCCCTCAGGGTACATGTGAAAGTACTCCGATTGTAGTGAATGATACGTCATATTTTTGTATTGGTACATAAAATCAGAAAAAGAAAGTTTGCTATACCTCAGACGCTCAGATCTTCTGTCATGACCTTTGACCTTTTCAATCCTTTACACGATCTTCCTATACAAAACACTTACAGGGGTCATAAGCATTCGAGGTGTAGCAAGCTATTTTTTTTTCATTTCATAGAAATGTGAGCAATTCCAATTTTAAACCTTGAGCACATTTCCGTTTTGTGCCAAAAAATGTTAGATCCATGGCATTTTAAAAAAAATACATTATATTAACAAAAACAAACAGACAACAAAGCAAAACACACAGAGCACGTGTGGGCCAGTGGAAAAGCGCAGAACTTGTGATCGTTAAACCATTAAAGTTGTGAGGTGGAGCCCCGCTGTGGCCAACGTGTTTGTGTCCTTGGGCAGGATACTTAGTCTCAATTGCCGCGTTGAACCAAGCGACAAATGGGTAGCTGTTATTGGTGATTGGTGATATTACGACCTGATAGGTTGTGGGCCTAGCCAGTTCCACCTACGTGGCTCAAAATGATTGGCCGATTTCCAGGTGGCAGTGTAATAATCTTTGGCAATCGCTCCTTGGGTGGATACGTCCTTTTTGATGTGACATATGATATCATTAGCTAGATTAAATTTTAACCAATAATACTCGTTTATTTTTATTTTAGTTTTCCTCGTGTTATGATACCAATCTTTACGCAACATTATGGATTAACGCTCTTATCAGCGCTGCATCAATCTTGATTAATGGTTTCCACTATTCCGCCAAGCTTTCAAATAGTTTGTATCAAACCAATGCGTGCAATTTAGCAAATGAATTGGTGTTTGAATCAATCAACATGCAACTTTTCTATCATAATCACTCACCTTACAGCTTCACACGCAATGTTCAAGAATAGACATAGTGCTTTTGTAAATTATCCATATACTCTTGATACTAAATGTGAGCGGCATTAATTTCCCACGGCTAAGTTAGCTGAGACAAATCACAAGATTAATCACAGTAACTGAGCAGGCACCGAAGTATCATAACTCATTGACAAGATTGTTTGAATCAGTGCATCATGACTGTTCCTGTGTAATTGAATGTTACCTACAGGTCCCTCTATATACTCAGCACAAGTGTATGATATGTATACGTATGTTACACAAATATCGAGCAGTCACGAGTTATTACCAGTGGCGTAAATTTCTTTTTGACATGGGGGGGATGGGTTTATGAAAATTTATGAATGAAACAGGGTTTGCTGAAAGATCTATTACTAACACATGTGCGCTCAAAGTCGAAGCGCGCTAAATATTTTGCCATTTAGAAGCTAAAATTGTTAAATGTAATTGTAATTACAAAAAAATCCGCGCGAAGCGCGCGAAAATTTACTATTAACACTATTAAGGTAAAATATGAGGTTATTTTTGGTCAAAACACATGAACATTGGGGGGGGGGGTGATCGCATTGACCATCCCCCTCATCAAAATATTGGGGGATATATCCCCCATCCCCCCGGGATTTACGCCTATGCTTATTACTAACCAAGAAGCGCATGAATACTTACAAAATGGGTTTCAAGAATTTCACAGGCGCGAGTATTTGCTTCATGTTGATACTCGAGTGTTTTCCGGTGGACGTTACTAAAAATATGCAGAGTAATGCCAATGAAAATGAACATCAAACAACTGTAATATGTGTAAAGGACAGCGAAATCGTCTATTGCGATATACAATGCCTCACTAATTGTACATAGCCTCGGCAATGGTGTAATAACTACACGATGTCTCAGTGGAATCAAAATACTACATGTAAAATATCCACATGTTGTGCTAAAATTGCATTTAATAGGTATTCCATTGCACAAAATCGAGAGGAACGCATTTGACAGTCCAGAATTTGCTCACTTGGAAACGATGTACATAAACAACAACAGTCTTTCGAGTGTTCATCCAGCTATATTTACTGGCTTGACTACATTCCAACAATTGACTTTGTCCTTTAACCTTCTGACAGAATTGCAATCTGGAGTCTTTGCAAAATTACCAGGTCTGAGGAGGCTTGACCTGTCACATAATAAGTTAAATGAGTTACACTATGGTTTATTCCAAGGATTGGTATGGCTGGAGCAATTAGATCTCTCACAAAACAGACTCACTGACATTACATTAGGTGCATTTGTAGGATTGACAAGATTGATCAGGCTGTATTTGTCAAATAACATGTTAAATGTGGTAAGGTCGGGTGTCTTCAACGGATTGACAGCATTGCAATATTTGGATTTGTCCCATAATGTACTGAACACGTTGCAGCCCGGTGTGTTCCATGGACTTATTTGGCTAGAAGCCATGTTAGATCTGTCCCATACAATGCTACGTGAAATTAAACACGGGGTGTTCAGCGAAATATTCTTCTTGGAGCAATTATGTATGTCACACAACATGCTTACCGAAATAAAAACTCGGCTGTTTGAAGACCTACAGAAATTAGTGCGGTTAGATTTATCGTACAACATGTTAAATGTCATAGAACGTGGTATGTTTACAGGACTGAGAAAGCTAGAGTTGTTAGACCTTTCACATAACATGCTACATGGGGCACAGCCTAATGGATTTGCTGAACTAACGAGTCTTCATGAGTTAGTCATTTCAGATAACAATGTATATACGATAAGTTCTGGTGCGCTTGCAGGACTTTCACGATTGGAAAACTTAAACCTGTCTAATAGTCAGTTAAGTGATATGCAGCATGCTTTATTTACAGGCCTTATAAAACTCAGACGGTTATTTCTTTCAATAACTTGTTAAATGCAAAACTGCCAGATATGTTTGAAGAGTTGATAAAAATTGAGGTTCTTTACATGGACTTCAACAACATATCCGCCATTAACTATTATTTCTTTAGAGGACTGAATGAGCTTAAAACTTGTCTCTTTCAAATAATCATATTTCACATTTGCAATATGGATTTTGCCGTTACCTTTGAAGTTTAACGACTGTAAATCTATCTTCAAATTTGATAATGACATTAGACTCACAGTTGCAAGACTGCAGCGAACTTCGTTTTGTTGACCTTAGGCGAAACGGCCTAGTTTTAATCAGTAGTCTTGCGTTTAGAAAATTAACCATGTTATCTGTTTTGTATGTCAACGAAAAAGCAACGTGTTGTTTTGCAACGCAAGCAACGTGTCATTATATGAACGATGAAACCTCTTCCTGTTTAGATGATTTTAACATTATCCACTGTTCGTATGAAAGCGTACCAGAGAGGGATTCCGATTCAATGAACATATTAAATAATGTTACGAAGTGTAAAGTTGACTGCTCTTCTCATTGCACGTGCCGCCTGAACTTCTACGAAGTCATAATGACATGTAATAACGTGATATCAGTGGCAATGATCTCATATCCTCCTGACATCACGCACATATCTTTCACAGATAGCACAATCCATAGTATTCTCGCGGATTCACCAATAGGACTCACAAAGAATTTATATCTGAACAACGTTGGTCTCTACAGTATATCGGCCAGTATATCGGCCAATGCATTTGCTCTTCTTAGTGATCTAAACGTCTTGGACATCTCATTTAACGTGCTTCGTTATTTACCGGAGAAAATCCGGTTATTTATTGGAGAAAATCATAGTCTCAAAGAATTATACCTGCACTCCAACAAATTGACCGAGCTATCAGAAAGTGTATTTCAAGGTCTTGCAAAAATTAAAACAATAACTCTCAATAACAATCGAGTGAGAAACCTACCTCAACGAATATTTCAAGGTCTCGGAACACTTAAGATAATAGACATTAACAACAACAAGCTGAAATTGTTGCCTCAAGAAGTGTTTCATGGGTTGAACGCACTGGAATCAATAAATCTTAGTCACAACCTGCTCAATGCACTGCCAAAGGACGCGTTTCTTGACACCTATGCTCTTGAAACATTGATTCTGAATAACAAACCACTGACACGCCTACACCAACATATATTTAAAGGTCTTGGAAAACTTAGGATAATACGGCTCAATAACAACAGGCTTGGTGTTCTCCCTCAAGAAGTGTTTCATGACCTACTTGCACTCGAATCAGTAAATTTAGGTCATAACCAACTCAGTAAACTTCCTGTAAACTTATTTCATATGCATAACTTGTTTAAGACAATCAATTCAGCCACAACAAACTTATTCGTTTGCCAAAAGATCTATTTCAAGAAGCTAATTCCATTGAGACGCTGATTTTGTCCAATAACGAACTCCAAAGCCTATCTCATGATGTTTTCCAAAACTTAACCCAACTTGGAACTATGGATCTCGCCAAAAACCAGTTAAGTAATTTACCCACACATGTTTTTCAAGCTCTGATTTCACTCAAAATATTAACTCTCAAGAACAACTACCTGGTTTACTTACACAAAGGAATATTTGCAACGCTATCTAAACTGGAAACTCTGAATTTAAGTAACAACAAATTAAAGGTGTTACCAAGAGAAATTTTTCGAAATTTGACTAATTTGATAAGATTAAATCTTAGCGGTAACAAACTTAAACGGTTATCCGAAAAGTCATTCAAAAATCTAGGTGCAATTGAGTCAATGAACCTCAGCAATAACATAATCGAATACGTTGGGAATGACATATTGCTTCATTTTAATTCCCTTCTATCTATAGATCTCTCTTATAACCAAATAGACAAACTGGGTTCTCTACTTTTCAAATACAATCTCCATATTCGCGAAGTTGACTTGAGAAATAATACTTTGGGAATGGGTGAGCATAAAATCATTTGAAGGGCTAAATGCTTTAACAGCAGTTTTGGTTGACAGTTTGGAAACGTGTTGTTTCATAGCTTTTGAGAATTGCCATGCAGATACCACATACTCTCCTCAGTTTCTAACTTGTGAAAGAATGTTATCGAGCTGTTTTTTGAGGGTTTCTATTTGGATTATAGCGTGTGCTGCTATTGCCGGTAATATAATTGTATTGTATACCAGATGCACAGCCAGACAGCACAAGAACAAAGTTCAGTCTCTCCTTATTTTAAATCTGGCGCTTTCTGATTTCTTTATGGGTGGTTACATGCTGATATTGGGTTCTGTCGATATGTACTACTCTGATTATTTCCCAAATCATTCAAACGCATGGCGCAATGGTATCCTCTGTAGAATGGCTGGGTTCTTTTCCGTGTTATCTAGCGAAGCTTCAGTCTTCTTTATAACTCTCATCAGCATTGACAGATTTCTAGGAGTTGTGTACACCTTTAATAGATATTGGTTGCGTACCAAATCAGCAAGAATAGTTGTGGCTATTTTGTGGTTGATAGCACTGACTCTTGCTACCACAGTATCTGTTTTAGTTGGCGAGAACTCTGAAATTTATGATGTATCTGAAGTTTGCATAGGCCTTCCACTCTCAACAAATATCGTTAATGATGTCAATGCAATAGGTAACCATACACTATCAACAGAGGATACCAAATCTACCATGTATCTATCCATAGCAATTTTCACAGGTCTTAACTTTATTGCTTTTTTATTGTAGCTTGTTGTTATACAGCCATATATGTCTATGCTAAGTCAATGACACGTCAAGTTGGGCAGACAAGACGGTCTGAAGAGATGCGTATGGCTTGGAATATGGCGGCTATTGTCATTACAGACTTTTGTTGCTGGATGCCAGTCATTTTATTGTCAATTCTTGTACAAAGCGGATTCATTACACTTGGTCCCCACGTGTACGTCTGGATAGCCACATTTATATTACCAATAAATTCATCCATAAATCCCTTTCTGTACACACTTGCGTCATCCTTATCTGAACGCTTCAAACGCAACAAAAATAACAGCGACAGAGATATTACCATGAGACAAATAAAAGGGGAATCATTGCATAAGAACCTTCGAGATGAAATTGAATTGCTAAAATTGGTAAATGAAGATATGAACAAAGCTATCGAATGCAAAGAAAACGAAAATAAAGAACTCAGCATTATAAATTTTGAATCAAAGAGAGACCTGTTGGAAGTAAAGTTGGAAGTTCACATGTTAGATTAACACGAACGAAATCATTATGAAATTAGTTAAATAGGCATGTCACAGAAGTTGTTTGATGTAAAGGTGGGTGACCCGATCATGATCAAGAACATCCGATTACAAATTTTGAGATACACCATTCAGCAGTTTGGATAGTCGGAGCAAAAATGTGTATTAATTGGCCCATAGGATAGTGTATGTTACTTAATCTGGTCGACCATATTTGGAGACGTTTTTGTTCAAACTCAAAAGGGAAATATTGTCATTGGGCCTTAAAATTTACTGTGTAATGAGAAAAATATGAATTCTTCTGATACAAAATATTAATTTGGAGGATTATGCAGGGAGCGAGGTTGTCGGCGGGTCACCCAACTTTAAAGCAATTTTATCCAATGAAGAGTTTAATAGTCTAAAATTACTTAATTGGTTTGTAAATCACTTTGTTTAGGAGAATTTGATTACGTACGTTACGTAAGATTCATATAGGCTTTCTCGAGACGTGCCGTAGGCACCGTTTTTGAAAGTGCAATTATTATTTCATAACGATTGGGATGGGACAGTTTGGATCCGTAGAAATAAATGTTGTTACGTGAAATATACGTGTAAATGTAGGCGATTAAACGATATAATGATTGCGAACAACTCTCGCGGCAACATTTGGGAATATAGGTCTTCGACAAGATCGAAATTAGATGCTCAATTTGGAAAAGGCTCAAATCGTGTAAAAGCGTTTGTCACATTCTACCTTATCCATAGAATTTTGCACATGTGGCAAAAATGGGGAGGTTGCGAAGATTCAATACACAACTCCCACGCGTCCGGCTTCATTCTTCATTGTACCGTTGTAACTACCTCCCCTTGACGTACTACTCAGGCCTGAATGGAGAATAAACGATGAAAAACTTCGCCGTTGAGCCATGTGAAATTTAGTTCACTGATCCGCTAAATCTTCAATCTTGAAAAAAGTATGGCATTTATCCGCATGTTTGTGAGTTATGAATGAGGGCCGGGGGACTTCAGGCTACAAAAGCATATCAAGCTTAATTAAGGAGTACATATATAGCGTGCCGTGTGTAAAACATCTCCCGATCGGGGCTTCTTCACCCAGGGCGCATGCAGAAACAGTTCAAAAATTTCGAAGGGTTGATGCAAGTCAAATATTGTACGAGTATAGCGGTTAAAACCTTCGGATTGTCATAAAAAATGTCCGCTAATGATGATAAAAAGTTTGAAAGATGATTAAAAGGAAATAAGTTCGAAAGATTAATCGCCAAACTGTAGCGATCCAAGGCCAAAGAGAGAAAAACGGGATACGGAAACGATGCAGTAAATCCTCTGTCTCATTAATTCGATTTGACGGGAAAGTAGCCATCAAGATAGAATGGTTTATTTGCTACACCTATCCATACGATTGCGCATGTGGGGACATTCTTGCAGCCTCTACAAATGTAAATACAAAATCCATTCAACAACCTGGCTGTTTCTCAAATATTCTGAGTCATGCAACGCCATTTAATGGGCAGCCCTCAATCGATACGGGCGGCGAAATTCCCACACAGTGTGTAAGTGGAATATTGAGTATTACAGTTTCACTTTATATATATTAAACCCAGGAGCTAGCACACATTTGTAACACATCTCAAGTCTCAAGTACAAAAGGTTGAGTGATTAAATATGTTGTAGCCTGACAGGAACACCGAAACACGATTCTTAAGTGCCGCAGTGGTGCCTAAGGAGAGGGGGAAAGACAAAGTGGGTACAGGGGTCAAATCTTTAAATGGATTCATCATGTTAAGAAGCACAACCACATTATGTGTCTAACCATAGATTCAGAAAAAGGTATGAGTTTGTAATCTGTACAGCCTAAAGTTTCAGAGGTTATGGCTTAAAAACAGCAAAAATCAATAATAAGGGCAATTTCAGTTGTACAGGGGTCAAAATTTAAAGTGCTCCGATTTGGATAAAAAATGGTGCAATATTGGGGAGTTGATAGGATTTAAAAATAAGGAATAGTTTAACTGCTTAAATACTTTAGTTCCGATGGTAGGGGGCACAGAAGTCAAAACGTCCTTGCATTCAATGGGGCTTGATCTTGGTTCCCCCTACTTCTTAAGCAAGCATTTAGACACTCAAACTATTACTGATTTTAATCCTATGAGCTCCACCAATTAATTTGCACCATTTTCTATCCAACTCGGAGCAGCAACCTTTAGAATGGGACCCCTTGTACAACTGAAATTGGACCCTTGTTATTGATTTTTGCGGTTTTTAGCCATAACTCTGAAATTTAGGCTGTTACATATTACAAACTACCTTTTCTTGAATCTTTATGGTTGAACCCATAACGGGGTGGCTTTATCATGAATTGGAGCAATTAAAAGATTGACCCTGTACAAACTTGGTCTTGGCCCCCTCTCCTTAAGGCACCAATTGCGGCACTTAAGAATTGTTTTCGGGGTTTCTTCGGCTGTCATACATAGTAATCACTCAAAACTTTTGTACTTGAATGTTTTACCATGTGTGCTGCTCCATGGCTATTACACGTGTAGTTATTATCGTATGATACACTTATAGAATGTTACCTGGAAACTGAAAACTGAGACTAATATACCATAGAAATAAACGCCCTTGAGTTGCAATATCTTGAAGAATATAATTTCCTCCGAAAATTTCGGACGAGGCGGGATTATAAAACATTTTATTGGACGATATTAAAGAGACGAGGAGTTCCCGAAAGAAGCGCCCCAAGTTTGTCGAACCCCGGTTTTGTACATATTGGGAATCCTTCAATATATTAGATCACACGTGAATTGAATAAGCCGAATATTCCGTCTTAGGTAATAAGATGATGATTTAGTAGTTTATGTCGTGCAAGACAGAAAGGCAAAAAAAATGGTTTTCTATGGGGAAAGATACGATAGCAGACAAGGTCAAAACAAGGTTTGCGCGTTTTCTTTGCACCTGTTGTCCGATAAACCTTCGAAACATCTCGGTAGGTCTACAACGATCCAGTGAAATTTGAGAGAAATTTGGATCCTAAAAAATCTCCTCCTGTCACTTAAGTCATGCCGCACAGCTGAAATTATCACAAAACGTGAGCTTTTCGATACGCAAACGCTGTGTCTTCACCACACTGGTAGTATTTTGACTGATGGTTATTGATCTTTGGTGGCACATGACCTTGTTGACCTATGGTCATGTGACAGGATTGGCTGGGTAGCTTTGGTTGTTGGTAGCCTGCCTAGTCCACGTTTGAACCAGGCGTCAGAACCTTGGCGTTCCTTCAGTCGGAATGTTTTGCGCTCTGACATGTTTAGCTAAGGGGAGTAATAAACAGCTTGGTCGCCTTGTGTTCAGCCAAAAGCGAGTTCTGATTCGCCGACATACGCTGCTGGGGCAAGTAATGTTCCGTTTTCGTTTTGTTTTCGGAGCAACCAGTTATTGGCGGATGGAATTGGGCAATACATATATATATATATATATATATATATATAATTATAGATTATATATATATATATATAATATATATATATATATATTATATAGTGGTGATCTTCTGATAGAGGTAGGTATGAGTTATTGTCGGAAAAATGACGGTAGCTTCTAAGAGGTACAAGTCCTTCCGCCAAATTACCGTAGCACCAAATAACGTACCACAAAGCCCTACGACTACGCCGCCGTGCCAAGATTGATGATGACTTTCAAACCAACGCAACTTAGATGTCTTCATTCTTCCACGATCGTGGATATCCTCCACCGTAACTGATGCTGCTATCCCATAGCCAGCCGCCATCAGTCGCATAGACCGCCATGGAGCCCAGCCAGTACCAACTCATCTATAGATCGGTTGTCCCCTCTGACTTCCACTTACCATCCACTTACTTTACTGCCCAGAGTTTTTCTAAGTTTTAATCAAAAGAACCAGGCATAATCCTAGATGCCGACCCTGGAACGAGGCCATCTTTCCATTCCAAGCCCCTTTGCGCCCTACCTGAAAGACCGTAACTTACGTGACAGTTTTGGTGGCATTCCATCCCACCATAAGCTGCCTTTCCACACCGGAATCAACCACCCCCATGCATAAGAAAACGCTGCCACACATGCGCTCATATTTTCTCTTCTGACAGCATCACAGGCCCAAAGGGCAGTATTTTTACCATCAAGGGAATCATTCTCCTTCAAAACCACTAACGTGATTTATGCCATCGACTTGCCCCAAATGTCACTGCTATACATTGGGATGAAACCAAACGTCGTCTAGCTGACGTTTTACTGACACCTACGTTCGATATCTCAAACTTCATCAACCCGGTCTTCCTGTTGCCAAGCACTTCGGGAAAAACCACTCTAAGGATGACATTCCGTGTTACTTTAATCACAACAGTGCGATGAATACGACCACCAGCGCCATCAACTGAACAACGCATCATATATAAACTAGGGGACGCTTTCACTCGGCTGGACTGAATGCTACTTTCAATGCTTCCCGGCTGTAACTGTTTTTTCGCGCGTCTCTCCATTGCACACATATGCACGCACTTTCATGTGCGCCCCCGCTTCCATACTCTTCCACAGTTCATTTCACGCTTTGCCATGGCGCATTTCAGTTATTTCCCATATTCTGTTTGTAACAAACTATTTCTCTACTTACCCTGATGAAGGGCGATGCCCGACCCTGTTTTCTTCTAATAATTATATATTTCGGCATTGGGACATTTAGGAGGCCAGAGTATTAATAAAAATTAACAATGGAAGGTGTAAATTTCTGGGAACAGCTGAAAATGTCAGAATGGGTGCAGAAATGTGTCTAGAATAATAAACTAAAAATCCCCAAAAATCCTCTTGTTGCATTTTCAGAAATAGGGGAGCAAGTTTGTACCGGGGTAAATTACGAAATTTTCAATTGTCCTTAAATGTGTTTCCACACCTTTTTTGGCTGTCCCAAGGATTAAAAGTATAGTTTCCCTATCTATTGGCTTGTAAAGTTTAATAACTATATGGTAAAAAAGGCTCAAGGGTCCATCCGGGGTAATTTTCAGAATGGTCGGATTCTTCCATCTAAGATGTGTCAAATCTTCATCTAGTTGTACATGAATACCAAATGATATTTAAACATTGATGTCATTACTTGCAAAATTACCAGGCAGTTTGATGGGGTTCTACCCTGGGCTCTATGGGGGTCACTCCTTTCTGTTCTTTCTTCTGCTCTTATATGTCAGTATTGAATCCAGTAGGTGATTTGAATGAACATTTTCTGTTTTTAATATTACATCCACGAGCAATTTTGAATCTGGTTTTCATGAAATTGGATCATTTTGGAAATATTTACCCCCAGGAGGACCTTGAAGTGCTTTAGGTCTGTAGTTACTTAAACTAACAGGTTTCGATATGGCAAACTATACCTTTTCTTGATCCTTTGTTGACATGAACAAAAATGTTGGAACACATTTAAGGACAATTCTAATATTTTTTGTACTTTTACCCCTGTCCAAACTTTTGCCCCTTATTTCTGAAAAATGCACAAAGAGCGATTTTAGCGGGACTTTTAGTATGTTTTATTCTAGCACATTTCTGCACCAATCCTTACATTTTCAGCTGTTCCCAAAATTCCACGTTAAACTAAAATTCTTGGCCTATTTTACCACTGACTCATATTGACTCACTTTTCTAATCATACCATGCCTACGCAAGCCAACTTTATTACATAATTATTATATATATATTATATATATATATATATATATATATATATAAGATATATAATATATATATATATAATAGATTAATATATATATTATAATATATATGTCCGGTGGCCAAGGAGAATAAGGTGTGGCAACAGTGCTAATGAAGATATACATGTTTAAGCATGTATAATGACGACGTTGCCGACAAAATGTCTTCTTCAGGTTCTTAAACTCTGTTGTGGTGTTGTTGTTGTGTTGGTTTGAAGGCGCTTTCAGCTTGCTAAGGGCTAATGTGCGCCAGACACAAAATTACATGTGAAATTCGATTACATAATTCTTTCATAGATGTAGACAATGTATCAGGGGGGTACTTGCATGAAACGCTTCAACTGCAATCTCAAAACTAGAACGGTATCTTTAATAGCGGAGCCACCATCCTTTTTTCCAAGATTTCTCCAAGCCTCAATTTTCCTCCCAGCTCCTAGTGTCGCTGGAAATCCACGCGTCAGTATGCTGGTAGAAGTAACGCTGGTCAATCTAGGCATCAGGCCAATACCCATATATGTCCCCGTTAGTTCACCCCAGGCCCCTGTCTCCGGCCTCGTTAACCAAAGCTCGAGTCGCTGTAACTAGACCGTCTCCAGCCTCGCCTCCATGCTCGATAACTGCTGGTATAACCACGCGGTAAACCCTGCTGGGACGACGCGGTAGGCCTATAAATTCAGAGCATTAAACCGTGCTGGACGACACTGGTAAGCCTGGGCTCTCCGTCTGGTACCACATGGAGGTGGGGTTGGGCTTACCGCGAAAACACATACGGTATCCGCGGTATACGGGCATTACAGACATTAAAACTACTGTTGTGGTGTGTTGTGTTGTGTTGGTTTGAATGGTGCTTTCAAAGCTGCTAGGGATATGGGCCAGACAACAAAATACGATGTTAAAATTCGATTACGTAATTATACTCTTCATATATGTAGACAATGTAGCCAGGTGGAATGCATGACGATGCAACTTGCATCCAAAACAATAGAAACGGTATCTTTACGGAGGACACCAGCCTGTTTTCCAAGATTGCTCCAAGCCTCAATTTCTCCAAGCTCCATAGTCCGCTGGACAATCCACGCGTCAGTAGTGCTGGTAGGAATAACAGGGGTCAATCTAGGTATCAGGCCAAATACCATATGTCCCCGTAGTTCAACAAGGATGTCTCGGCCTCGACCAAAGCTACGAGTCGCTGGGAATAGACCGTCTCCAGCCTCGAAATCCATACTCGAGTAACTGCTGGTATAACCAAGCTGTAAACCCATGCTGGGACGACGCTGGTAGGCATATAAATTCAGAGCATTAAACCGTGCGGAACGACAATGGTAAGCCTGGGCTATCCGTCTGGTACACGTGGGGTGGGGGTTGGGCGCCCGCGAACACAACTGTACCGGTTCGACGGGCCTTACCAGACCTAAACTACTACACAGAGCTATAAAACTACATTACAAAAGCAAGCTATAAAGTCTAAGGTGTCACAAGCTTAAGCAAATCATGCAGTAAGCATGAGGGTAACACGAAAGAACAAGAGAAAACAAGGAGAGTCTATGGACAAGAGGTGAGTTCACCAAATGAGTTACATAAGCAGCCAGTTGAACTTGAATATGTCGACATTACGTTGATCCAGCAGGCTTGATGGTGTTAAGAGTACCGATGATACGGTGTTCGGCAATGTGACGTTGGGAGTCAGAGTTGCCACTCTAGAGTACACCTGTTGATGTACATCATTGAATGCAATGGTCCGGTTGGTTAAAATGGACCGCGACAGGCGTTGGATTGATGTTCTTTTCGATGGATGGGAGATGGTCAGAAAAAACGGACGGCCATAGGGGTTTGGTTTCGACAATGTAAATGTTGGCCAATCGACAGCACAAAACAATGGCATCAAGTACGTTTTTACTAATACAAGTAAATGGAGAGGTGATATGGTTTAGCGCCCCTTGTGGGTTCCAATGCGCTGGGGGAATGTAGAACTATTTGCAGGTCTTACAACGTTTACGATTGCATGGGGACATGCCTGGAGACTGCGGTTGGGGATCACTGGCACGAACAAGTAGGTTAGAGATGGCTTCGCGGCGACTGCAGTAATGGGAACATCCTGAAAGATGTCTTAGTGGTGGGTGTTGGCAGTTTAGGACCAATGGTATACGGTCATTGTCCTTGGACGTTCTCAGAGGGTTGAAGTGAGCTCTCTCTATCTAAACGGTTAATCCTTTCGATTTTTGAAGCAGATGAAGTATAGGTTCCGGATAGCCACGACGGTGGAAGAAAGAATCATGAGTTCGGATGTTGGTTGTAGTCCAAGTCTTTGTAAACAAGATTCTGCGAAGACGATGGAGCTGGGCATAAGGGAGAATTCTCACAAACTTTATCATCGGTACTCGTAACACCATCAAACCTGCTGGCATCAACGTGAAGTTCGACATATTCAAGTCAAACTGGATGCTTATGTAACTCATTTGTGAACTACCTCTTGTCATAGACTCGCCTTGTTTATCTTTGTTCATTTCGCTGTTACCCTCATGCTTACTGCATGATTTGCTTATATGCTTGTGACACCTTAGACTTTATATCTTGCTTTTGAAAGGAGTTTTATAGCTCTTGTAGTAGTTTAAGAACTGACGCAAGACCATTTTGTCGCAACGTCGTTTCATATACCTGTGTAAACATGTATATCTTCATAGCACTGTTGCCATACCATTCATGAATTGGCAACAGCCATATATGAATCTACCAGTGCTGAGCAGCAACCTCGACTCTCTCTTTCTCTCTCTCTCTATATATATATATATATGGATGCGGATGCCTTCAGTTTGGAACAAGCGGGCACACAGTCTCTGAACACCCGTATGTAGAGAATAGTCCAGTGGATATCAAATTAATATTTTTATATAAAATTATAAAACATTTGGTGCTGCTTTGTGTGTTGTTGTAGTGTTTGGACACGTTGATAATATATATATAAAAGGAAGGTTCTCAACTTTGACGGGCGTGTTTTACAAGAGAGTATTTGATACATTAGTGAGTATGCCTTATCGTTATCCTCATTTTAACTCCACCCTTCCATATCTCAAAAACGCACAAGGGCAAGATTGTCCAACTTTATGTTTGTAAGATACCTCTCAGAAATTCATTCCAACAGTTTTCATTGTCCTGAAATGGTTGTCTACTCAAGTCCTAGTTTTATCTGAATCAAATGTTTGCATGTCATTTGGAAGCAAAAATCTAAACAAAATACACAGCTTAGACTCGAGTGTTCGGACCATTTAAGCATTTTCATGCTGATTTGAATTGCCTGGAAAATAATAGTGTTGCTCGTTGAACTAAAATTGACCAAATATGATCTTGGAGCGCTGGTCGTCGATTGCCGTGTTAAAGGATTAACTAAGGTACATCTGTGACGCAGTTTTTTTTTTTTCTTTTTTAATGTTAATTAACTGTAGATGGTGTTCGATTAAAAGGACACAAACCTATTATTACACACACAAAGTTATTCACGTTGCATGACCTCATCCATTGTGTACAAACGTAAACATTTATAAAAACGTTTTCATTCATTGCAGTTCTCAAAATGTTTACATTTAAAACATTTACGCAATGAGTTTATGTATTGCGATGGGTGAAAATGTGTCTTGCATAATCAATAATTCTTGTACAAATATATACCTAATTAACATATTTACTGTATCATTAATGTGAAACCGTTTATTTTATGTTGGTTATACAAGAGTCGTAATTATTAATATCTCCAAATCCATGTAAAAATATCTATTTTTTTACAAATTTTATAAAAGATTAAAGGCTGACTCTCCTGGAGATTTTCCGAGGATGGCCCCTCAGTTTTCAATTCAAGGTGTTTTTTAATATACATCATGTTTGTTCACATACTAATCACTTGTAAATGCTAAGCTCAAAAATTGATGTCCTATATAGAAAACACAACTTTGTTAGAATATTCCGGATCCGAAATTCTTATTTTACACAGTTCCAATGGTCGCTATTTTGGCACATACTGTTTACTGGCATATTACGAAGACCGATTCATTATCTCATACTTTAGGATTTCGCAGTTTAGGGTGTGTACTATTTTATTTTAGTTGATTATTTGCAGGCTAACTCAGGGATTTCTAAATACATTTTTGTGTGTAGAAAAATTAAAAACAGTCATTTATAACTAAACAAACCAACTAAAATGCGATTCATCTCCAATTAGAGATGATCAGAATTTTCGTTTTCATACAGCAAAATTTATGTCCAGTATAAAGGGTGTCATAATGATACTTGGATAACAGAAATTCCGGATCCGAAATTTTGAAAACAAATGTTGGGATTTTCTATATGAAGGACTTCATTTGATCTTAGTATGTCACACATGATTATTAATAGGGGAAAGTCCCTTATGTATATGCAATAAACACGATTTGTTTTCCTCGGGAATATCCGAGTCATCCTTTAGGGGTTTGACGTGTTATGATCTACTCGATAAAATTTTTCAGAATTCCCATATATGGTATTTAACAACGGTGCTGATTAAGATCTGAAATAAACCAATGTGGTCATCCGACTTTGTTGTTGAGGTATAGCCAAAACAAAAAAGGTATGTTGTCACGTTTTTAAAACCACGCAAAGTCTATGGGAAAAGTCAAAGTTTGACGTTTGGATCGCCCACAAAATAAAAAGTCTCGATAAATTTTGTAATTTCTAAATTATGTTGAGTTCCCGATGTCGTTCTTCAAAATTTGAAAATAAAAAAATTAGGGTCACCGACTTACTTTTTCCATTAACCACGCCGAAAACCACGAAATTGGACACTTTTTTTCAAATTGGGCGTCTGTGGTTGGTGGCAAGAAAAATCCCGCGCCACATTCGGCATCCAGCAAGCATGAACGCAGGCGTATAGATGCGCGATTTTAACGCAAACAACGCACAGTTATCCGCGTTATATGCGCATGATACCTTCGCAGCTCAAAACTAAAATTCTTCCATTTGTCCATGACAGGGCTCACAAACAGAATGCAAAGGTGGTAAAGCACTTGCCGCGTAAACAAATCACACGTCAAGCCCCTTAAAGCCCTCAATCATTTTTTTTTTTCCAAATTCAAATGCCCATGTTTAGGTCTCCTAATTGGCTAGTGTTATGTCATATCAACCCCTATATTACTTCTTTGTGACAAAACAGACCCCTGGACATTTTAAAGCGGTCTTGAAGATGCCATTTACACTATTCCTGACTTAAAAAAGTCGGATCCCCCTTTTATTAGTAAAGCATAAAAATCATAATATCTTTACAACTACGGCGTGTTATTCTTTGCCACCTACAGGGATCTTTACTACAACAATTTCCATACAACATGTACAAAAAAAAAAAGTTTTTGATGAAAATAGTGAGCGCGATTTGTTTACATTATGAAGAAATCGCTGCATAGTGGTTTTAAATACCCCAAAATTATATTCGAATATCTGATGTCAGCCTTTAACCTCATCCATAATTTCAGTTACCTGCCCAATAGTAATTACGAATTTTGGGCCAGTACGTAAGCTTCTTGTAATTAAAGAGTAGCTGTTATCGTATTATGCATCTGGTGTGCATGCTGCAGTGCGGTAAGCGGTATACCAGTCAACACTGCACAACACCCAAAACTATTATGCAAACTCGTCAAGGAAATACTCTGCTTTTTATTAGTTTTTGAGCCTTCTAAAACTATTTTGTCAAGAGCGACAGCTTCTTGCATAATATATAATCTATGGATGACTTTTTTGTTTGTAACCCT
>JAMKCH010001998.1:0-157305 GCA_023653785.1 Ophioderma brevispina
ATCCAAGACGACAAAACGTGCATTATAATTACACACATGGTTTTGCCAGGCTGAAGGACGGCTGCCCCAGCTGGGTTTTCTACGTCACAATAGGTTTCTTCCTCTCTTTGAACGTCAGCATATGAATGAATAAGGATAAATGTTGCGGCCCACACGTGGCGATTGAAAGAACACGGCTGTCATGTCACCTGTAGCATCTTGAAACGAATTTTCACCAAATACAAGCCGGTTATTTTGTAATGACCTTCATTTGTCAAATGAAGTCAACTGTTACTGCTGTGGCTGGTGTTATTAGTTCATAGATAATTGCAGTCCCAAATTTCCACGTGATTATGATTTGTGACGATGAAAATCATAAACAAAAGTTGGTCAATTTGTTTAAAAAAAAATCAAAATTTTCATACTTTATTCACAAATACCCACCTGAAAGCAACATTTAATCACAAACAAGTGTGTGTTAGATACATCAATCACTTGCCTTCAAAACCAAAAAATAACAACGATACAATTATTTATATTGTTGTTTACACCCGGAAAAATAAACATAGGTGCAAACAAAAAATCATGCCAATTTTATGTAAATTAGGTCTAACTCCGAAACCACTATGTCAAATCATTGTAAAAAACGTTTCCAGACATCTTATATATTAACATTAATTTACAACCAGAAACTCCTATGTCTCCAAATGCGGGTTTTTGCGTAATCGGAGGGACTCGGCTTTAGATCTGCTCCCCTATGTGGCCTTGTTTTGGCTTAGCTTTTATATAACGTGTGATTTTTTAACTAATTATATGTCATTCAGGGACATGTTAAGACCTCCTTATATACTGCATAACATGAACTGACCTTTGCATTCTAGGTTATCATGACTCATCCTGACACCAGGACTCATCTTTATAACGAGTTGGGTTATTGAACTGTGCCAGAAATTGAGAAGTTGTAAAGGTATATGATAATGTGTCAAGGCTGTTAGAACTCTGTGCTTATTTGAAGTAATGCATGGAGAGGAAAATTGGAAACTTCATTGCCAGTATAACCTTCGCCAGTCATTAAAAAAATAGGCCTACTGATAAATTAAAAAATGATTCAGCAATAAAAACATAAATTTTGAAATAATTTTTACCTCAGAAGAATGAAAGCAAGTCACCATAGCAGATGGAGGGGACCTACTTGCCGCCCATCCATTTTGGCACACTGCCAATTACTGTTTTTTTTTTTAATGCCATTACATCAGTAGAATTTTCTGCTTAAACTAGCTAAAAAAGCATGAGTTTTAATATTGCCAATCAAACCAAAGTTAGAGAAAAGAACAATTGCAGTTTTTCTGCAAAAAAAACTAATTAAACATAAAAGGGGTGTGTCTAGCCGGTGTCTCCCATAACTACGGTTAGGCAGTGGCGGCGCAACGAGAGTGCAAATCCCAACACCCCCCCCCCCACCCCCGGCGAAAGGAAACAAATCAGCGATTTGGATTGAAATCAATTTTTTGGCCAAATTAAGCGATTTGGAGCCATAATGGTTAAAAATGTCACTTTTTTTAGATTTTGCACTGACACAGAATTTCACTTTCCCTCTCAAAAAAAGCAACCCCCCGAAAACGGAAAAAGAAGTCTGACGGACCCACTGGGTTTAATAACACTTATTTTTTAAAATTGGGTCTTTTGGGACGGTGTTTGTGAAAATGGAAGGGGTTGTATAAATGCCTACATCATACAAACATAACTTCTGAAATGACCGTCCCCCCCCCCATCCCTCGGGCATAACATGTTCAACGTGGTTATAACTATTACGCAGTGGCAGTGCAGTGAATCTGACAATTATAGGCTATAAGCTTGATATGGAAGGAAACAAAATATCACAAGGCGGGGAATAATTAGCCTCACCCAACTTCTTGTTGAAAGTTACATATAAATTTTGCCTGTTGAGCTGCTGAATTTTGCAACTTTACACCGATAGAAGTTCTCATTGCAGCAAATTGACTGTAAGCTTACAATGTCAAGGCGATGTTTTTCCAAATCACAACTGGACTGATGTGAATACTTGCCAAGTCATTTAGTGACTATTACAGTTTACACAGATCCAAAATCTTCCGTTTACAGCAAGTTAGTGAGTATGCGAGAGTGAATAACATCCCCCCCAGGTTTTTTCTTTTTCTCAAACACTCAGGGGAGGGGGCCGAAAATTCCAATTTTAGACGTCGCCATTGGTTTATAACACGTAAAAGCGAAATTCTGAACGAAAAAAATTCTGATTTTTTCTAGGTTGTCATAACGGACGAGGACGTGTGTGGGTAATGGGCATACCCATGATAGACCCACTACAAAGCACCATAATCGTGTTTGGGATTTCTCGTTATTATTTTGCTCGTTTGGTGTGTTTGCTATATCGAAGAGGCTGACCGCCAACGTCTGCAGCACTGATTGCTACTACAATAGCTACCAATTGAGGGCGGAATCAGAGGAAGAAAACAAAAAAACACTCGCAACAGAAGAAATTAATACGCTGCTCCTCAAACACATTTTGGACACAAAAATACAATCACATTTAAAAAATTTTCACTAATTTACACTCAACATTCCAAATAGATCAAATATTGACACATTTCTCAAAACAAACCGAATTTTTATCAAATGATTGTAAGTAATGTAACACTATGTGGATGCTATGCATGTGTATCTAGTGGTGACAGGTGATGTTGGACTTAGCTATTGCTATACTTTTCGGTTCAGTTCAGTTTCCTGTTCGCCAATGTACACATGCTGCTTTAAAAGAGCGCGGCCTGTGTTATTCTTGAGAAACTGCCTATTGCAAATGTGACGAGGCTATAGTCAAGGGATAATAGATCTAACTGTTGCATTTCTCAGAGCAAATTCAAAAAACCAAAGATAAAAACGTAGACAAAATTTTGTCTACACATGAAAAAAACTCCATGTTTTCAATTACCGAAATCCAAGCCTGAGTTCGTTCTTCTTTGATTTAAGCCAATTTTTTTTCACCCCTTGTCCGATTTGCAAGCACATTTGAATCTTTTTTTACAACACCAACTTTTTTTGAGGGAACATGAATTTGTTTCTTGTCATTTGCATGATTTCAAGAGATTAATTTAGATAACTTCAACCCTCATTGACGTTAGTTCTGTCTGTAATGCTGACAATGCGGATGCATTACTATGGCCAAGATTTCCACAAACTGTACTCGCTGTTCGGTGATTTATTACATCATCACGGTCAAAAATTGGGATTTGTGATTCGTTATCTAAAAGAAAAAGTACACAGCCTAGATCAGGGAAGGACCCGTTTACTAAAAAGATTACTTTGGAACTACACTAGGCTACTTACAGAAAGCTTTAAAATCGCCCCCAGAGGAAAATCCTGTTTAATCCAAAGGTAATCAATGCGTTGATTGATTGCCCTCAGGGCTACCTTTGCTGGGATTCCCAGGCGGTTTTGGTCTATTTTAGTACAACAAAAAAGGCCCATAATATCTGTCCCAAGCTGTTAACGGTAATGATAAGTTAGCCTCACTCCCATTGAGCCAAACCCACATGTTTAGCATCCTACTTTTCTGTATCACGTAAGGTATTATTCAAGTCTTCTTACCGTTATAGTAACATGGCATGTGTCCCTTGGTATGTGTTGCGGTTCAAATGACGATGTGCTAGAGGTTCGCGTCACCAAGTATAACAGGGCAAAGTCAAACTTGTATGGTCCATTAAATATCGAAGATTTACTGAATATTACAAAATTCACAAGAAGTGTGATTGTACGGATTGGTGGTCTTAGAGCTAGTCATTTCTTCAAAATGAACATATGGTTGGAAGTTTGCCTATAGGTGTTCACTGTTCGCAATTTCATGGATTTTTATTTAGGACTGTTGCAGTTACGGTACGTTTCTAATTTGTTTAAATTGTCGTGAGTTTGGAAACAAAGAAAAGTCGGACACGCGGACACAGGTTGTGTGTAATTTCGAAGCTGCCAATGGGTCGCAGCATTGATGGAATACCTGTGCCCAAATTGTTATCTATGCGAGGTGTTCACAGGAATAATGTTGAGATAAGACTAAGTACTTATTTCAATATGCATAAAAATTGAATAAGGAATTCTGTGCCGTAAAATCTACAGTTTATTTACACCCTGATGTCACGCTTCGCGCCACACTACACACACCTTACCAAACCAAAGTTGAGCCACCCGGAATCAAACGTTAACATAGCGCATAGGCAAATCAAATATCAAAGTGACGCACTGAGGGCCAAAAAATATCGTCTTTAAAAAACCGCTTTTTTGTTGTGTTGAATGTTTTATTTCAATTTGTTACAAAAGCAAGTCAAGGAATTCTCACACAAGGTAACCTTGATAAAAATGGTTTAGTTGATAATCCATGGAAAGTTGTTTGCTCTCCTCTGGTTCTTCATTTTAATGGATGAACGCCAACGTGTGTGGGTTGAAGGGGGGGGTTAAGGGATTCGGGATAATTTAGTTATGCTGAAGCTTGTTGCTAATAATGAGGAATCAATTGTGCTATTACTAAGGTTCAATTGCTTCAACCCTTAAACCTTCATGAACAACAATGAAATTGTGGAACTTACATATGAGTGTTCTGACATGTGACGGGTTTACCATTTAATTTGTGTTATAAATGGTGTGCAACCTAACTGTCACAGCACGCTGGAAGAATTATCATCTAATCTGTGGTCAATCAGCCTTTTCGCCGTTTTACAGTCTGGTGATATGGGTAATAATCATGAGAAATAAACGATACGATGGCTGTCTGTAGTTTTCGAATGTAGTGAACTTTGCATTATCATAAAAATGCTTGGTATCATCCTTGATAACCATTTCATCTTGATATTCCGTGACAAACCGCGCATTGAAACATTGCTATTGATTATGCCTGATAATAATTAATTTGATTAGCGATGACAAAAAAAAATCATGGGATTCCCCAAAGAGGTTCACTACACGGCCGTGCCAGTGAAGGAGGTTAGATTTCTGAGCATGCGCAGATGTAATGGTGAAAATGCTTATTCTGAATACTATGATACAAATGTACAACTAAATGTCTAAGAAATCATACATCACGTTAATATACTGGTTGGACTTGTACCAAATATGATCAGAGCAACAGTTTGTATATAGATCGTATGATGACAATGTACAATCACCAAAACTCGGAAGAACAATTTTGGATGTTTGAATCTCTTACTAAAAAGATGATTGAAAATGCGCTGTATTTTTAATCGCTCGCGTTGTGATAACTCAAATAACCTGTTTACCCATGCCAATGCCAAAAGCTCAGCCATCCACACTCCGACAGCGTCTTGTATTTGTTTTGACATCTGGAGAAAGAAGCGAGAAAATCTAGGTCACCTTCTACTAGAGCCGTTAAGTGATTGTCATAACATGATTGGCTTATCCCGCATGCATTAATAATGACGTGACGCGTGAATTCAACAGCTTAATTCCCTATATACCATATTATATGGTACAAAACTTGCGCGAGAAAATTTCAGATATAGAGAATCAAATCGTTCTATATGAGTGTAAGGACTAGAAAATAGCCTTAGGCCAATTGTGTCTTCATCAAGCCAATTTTGACATATTGCCAAAATTCAGACAGGATAATTTCAGAAAAATGTTAGGACAATGAAATTCATGTTACCAAGTCAAATCTTCAGTGATTATTTATACCTACGATGACAAGATGTGATATAAATGCCGTATAAATCATGCTAAATTCTTTTAAATTGAGGTGAAATGAGCTATTCTAGAGCTGCGTCTTGGTCTAACATCTGATGTGCCTGCATTGCCATAACAACGAATGCGCCGTCATCTAGGAATGTCAGAAAAGGGAAAAGCAGACACATTTTGTGCGGTCTCTTTCACAGGGTCATATCGGCATACCGCAGAACCATGAGTGAAGGGGATAGCCTCTACATTTCCATTGCTCTCCTAGACCCTGTTTAGCAGCTATTTGTAGCATGTTTATTCTGCTAGTTTGCCCTTTATTTCTTGGCCTATCAGTGTTTAAGATGAATATATACTCTCTTTTAGCGTTTAAATTTATTGATGCTGTTATCACCAGTAATTCAACATTTGTTGAATATATATCATTCAGCTAAGAGTAGATGAATTATTCGTCAACTTCGGACTTTCCTGAAAACGTTTGAGAGCATGGTTGAAGATTATTTGCCATATTTGCCAATTTAAGTCGCTGCTGTCGTCAAGTGGGTTCGCCCAACATACTTGAAACTCTTTTTAGCCTGGGTCATTGTCTTGATCACCTAATTACAAATGAAGATGCTGACTTACAATCTGATATCAACTATTTAATTAGGTCCAAAACAGGCCTGTAGCCAGGAATTTATGTGGGGGTGCGGATTTGCCAGAAGTGGACGTTTTGCGTACCAATAAACCAATTTTTTGTCGGCTCGCTGCGCTCGCCGGTTGACCCCTAAATCTGAAAAGCGGGTGGGGGAGGGAGGGGGGAATGAGACATCAACGTAGCGTTGACAAAACATAATAACAGCAGCTATTATACGTAATGCGTAATGCAATAGTATTGACTGCTGCTTATTCATTCATACACCATGCACCACAACCTTAAAACAACAAAATTTAGGCAAGCGGCAAATATCAACGTGACAAAGCGGACCTTTGTCATTTTTTGGGGGGGGGGGGTGCGTCGCACCCCCGCACCTCCCCCTCCCCCCCACCCACCCCCGGCTACGGCCCTGGTCCAAAACCTCAATTCCGTGGCCATTATCTGGGGAGTATAAAGGTTTGATGATTGATTTGGCTTCTATGGACCTATTAGGGAAAAAAAAAATAGCCCCCGTGTCCCTCGCAAAAATCCCGGCATTTTTCGCTATAGGCCAAACTTAAAAATGGCCGCCAGAGCACCTATAAGACACTTTTCCAGGTAAGTCGAGCGCAAACATTAATTTATTTGACGTTACGGTGTCATTTTCACCCAAAAATCCAAAATGGCCGCCGGTGCCATTTTGCAAAAATGTAGTTTTTCTAATCTGACATTGCTTTGACATTTTAACATCATTTTTATCCCAAAATCCAACAAGTAGGGTGGTAACTTCGTCACTCTCTACGAATGACTTAGCAAAAATCAACGTTGACTCTTGCTTTGTAGTATCTCTAAAGTAAGTTTCATCTGTGAAAATTTTTTAAAGAAGCTGATTTCAACTGATTTTGGTAGGTATGGGTGTCAACATTTACCCCCAAAAAAGGGAGTTATCGTAGCGGGGTGGGGAAATTGGTTTTTCGGGAGTCATTACCGAAGTAGGGGGGTAACAAGGTCAAGCCTCGTTGAATGCAATGAATGTTGACCTTTGGTGCCCCCTACATTGGGGACTAAGCATTTAAGACAGTCAAAACTATTCCTTATTTTTATCGTATGAGCTCCATCTATAATAATTTGCACCACTTTTTATCTAAATCGGAGTATTTTTTAAAATTGACCCCGGCTACAAAAACTTAACTGAAAATTACCCTTTTTATTGATTTTTGCTGTTTTTAGCCTATAACTCCAACACTTTCGGCCGCAGATAGTACAAACATACCTTTTGGAATCCTTATGATTAAACTATTAACTTGGTATACTTTTCAACATGAGTGGATCAATTTCAAAATTTGACCCCCGTTATTGACCTTTGACTCCCGAAAAACCAATTTCCCCACCCCCTACGATAACTCACTTTTTTTGGTAAATGTTGACATCTTTACCTACCAAAATCAGTTGAAATCAGCTTCTATTTGCTAAAAATATGTTTACTTTTGAGTTACTATTGAAAAAAAGTGAGTTGCTTTCTTCTTCTGCAAGAACACGGAATGTCAGGTCAAGGCCTGGTAGTCTTTGGTTCAATGTGAACACGAATACGACTTGAGTGACAATGGAGAAATCCAAGACATGAAGGCAACCTGTAGATATACCGTATCGGTTTTTTCCTGCCGTGAGTTGGTACATACAGAGCATACTCTTTAACAGGCTCATTATCAGGCAAGCGGAGTATATGCCCTAAGAATTCAGTTGACGAGTCCTGGCTCTTTCCACAAGGGGTGCAGTCCCTGTCAGATTGTAGATAGTAGCATTTGGTACTCTGTCTACTCTTTTGATGTTCAACATGATGCGGTAGCAGGATGTGTCAAATGAGTTGATTTTATTTCCAATTCCCTATGAGATAATCCATGACCCGCAGCCATATCTTCGGGTGTATTACATAGTGACGGATGTTGATTTTTCTTGTTATCATTTTTACGAAATTAAGGGAAATGTTACTAAATATCAAAGTTCTCAAATATGCCAAGTGTCGAAGCTTGCAAGTACTTCATTAATTAATAATCTTAATTAGAAATTTGGCGATTTTGACGTATGTTGCATACAGAGACTTTGGTGTATTACATAGTGACGGATTTTTTTTATTTATGTCAAGGCTAATCTAGGCATTAAAGTTATCTAATTAGTAACGCTGATGGATTGGCGCCAAGATAGCGATTAACCTCTCTTTTGAAACTCTGCAAGTCCTGGTTTGATGCTACATGAGCAGGAAGGGCATTCCATAAGCCTACAGAGAATGGGAGAAATGATCTTCTGTGGGAGGCCAAGTTGGACCATGGGACTTTCACAGCAAGGTCATGAGACCTGACTGAACGCCTAAGGCGAGGATCAACTGAAATCAGCTCAGGTAGCAGCTGGCTGAGGAGGTCTGGTGCTTGTCCATAAAACATGCGGGGGAAAAAAGTGAGAATTCCAACTGCCCTGCGATGACCAAGTGGTTGGATGTGATGAGTGGGATACTCTCACTCTCGGGGATACCAATGATGGAAATGGCACGTCTCTGGATTGCATCTAGTTTGGATAGTGAAGTGGGTGTTGCTCCACACCATGCTGAGCTTGCATATTCCATGTTGGATCGAACCATGGATTTATATATAACAGCCCTATCAGTTGTCTCAAGATAGGGTGCAGCTCGACGGAGCAATCCTAGTCGTTGACTGGCAGTATTAGCCATTTTGGTAATCACAGGAGACCATGACAGGTCATTACTGATGGAGATGCCAAGTAGATCGACCCTGTCGACCTCTTCTAGAGTTGTAACAAAGAAGTGGAGACTTGGATGGCCTGTTGCATCATCTTTCTTGTTTGATATTGTTACAGTTTTACACTTGGCAGCACCGAAAAGTACATTCCATGAAGTTGCCCAAGACTCGATTTCCTGCAGGTCTTTGTTGAGAGTTGCAGCAGCTGGGATTCTGTCCTCTTTTGACTTTATGAAGGTCATGAGTGTGACATCGTCTGCGTAGAGGATGGATGGATTCAGGATTCTTCTTGTGATGTCGTCAATGAATATAATAAAAAGAGGGCCGAGGATTGAGCCTTGTGGTGCACCTGTATTGATCGACTTTTGGCTGGATACCCTCCCGTTTAGGATGACTCTGAGGGAGCGGTCACTCAGGTAATCCTTCAGCCACTTCAGTAACTTATCTGAGAATCCTAAGGCAGAAAGCTTGGCCAGCAGACCAGGATGCCACACTCTGTCAAATGCTTTGCTGATATCAAGACATACAATTCTAGCTTCCTCTCTGTCATTGATGGAATTAGTGGTGCATTGGGAAACATAGGTCAAGGCATCAGATGTAGAATGGCCAGACCTAAAGCCATACTGTCTGTTTGATATCAATGAATGCGCATCAAGAGGGCGCCACATTGTTTCATAGATCAGTCGCTCCATTACCTGGATATTATAGATAGCAAGGAGGATCGGTCGATAGTTACTTGGCGAATGCTTGTTACCCTTCTTATGACATGGGATGACTTCAGCTACTTTCCACATCACTGGCATGTGTCCCTTATCAAAGCAAAGTTGGAATAGACGTGCCAGTGGAACCGCCAGTTCTGGGGCAGCATTTCTCAAAACGATGGCTGGGATGCCATCTTGTCCGGAGGCTTTGTTGACATCTAGTTTCAACAGTTGTTTCTTTACCTTCCTTGCACCATCTTGCCACAGCTTGAGGTAGTTCTCCGAGGTAATTCTATGGCTCCTGCCGGACCATATCTCCTTTTACACCGATTATCTTGTAATCTGGACGACAGCATCACATACTAATAATCCCTTTAATCCACGAAAAGTACGAGCGTATCTTCTATAACAGTTATTAACATGTGATTGGTGTCCAAAGTTCACATCATGTAACACTAGATATATTGGCTGCAACCAGAATAAGATATTGAAAAATATTGCAACAATTTAAATTTATATTTTATTGTTTTTATACTCCAGCACGCAAAACTAAAATTCTCACGATATATAGTTTCTTTATATCAGATAATAAAAATTTATTGTAACTAGCATGAATAACAATTCAAGCAGAATCATAATTAGAATATAAAATATTTTTAAAAGGCACTCAAATACTACGGTGCAACTCTGATAATAGATAACTGAAGTCATCTCTGATTTTGACCAAACCTTAAACCAGCTATCTCTATGGATGTTGTATTCCCATTTCACAGTGTAGTCAGAATGATTAGTGAGATCGGATAAGATACCCGTCTCATCATATCTTTCTGGAATTACACATTTTAAAAGGTGAACTGACGGCAAAACTTACAACAAGCTCTCTTAATCCTGAACCATAGATGTCTGTATTTGGTTCTAGAAATAAGAATACGTCATTTAAAACTGAACAGCGCTGCTTAAATTCCACGGTCTTCAAGTTTCCGGACGTCATTGCAATGTTTTTTTTTCACGGATGTGTAATGAAATGTAGTAGACACAAAAAGTGTCTCCTTCAAAACCATTACATATTTTTGCCACGGTACTAGACTGTCGGATTTAAATACGACCAAAAATGACGTAAAGTTATTTCAAGGATTATTCCTCAGCCTCGTTGTACTTTAAGGTCTGGATTTAACAATAACAGAGAATAATAACTTCAAATACCAGCTAAAGCTAAACTCTATTCAAGGTAATTTTAATATCAACCAAAACAAGAAAGAGTAGATTGTCCCAGTTTATTTGACCTCCCGGTTTGTTTACCAGTACCAAAGAAAACACGACTATGAGTTAGCCTATCAAAAGCTAGATCGAAATGAGTGAAATCTGATGGGCGGCGTACGAGTATCATGTCTTGATGTACAATACCGTATGCTGCATTGGAGCTGGTACTCTGTGCTGATCTTACTTATATAATATGCACTTTGCAAGTCTGTTCTATTGAATATGATATTTGGGCTGCGCAAATTTAACTGTGTAAGTGGTTACCCTGTTAGGGTGTTGGACTAGCACTCGTAGGCTATGTACATACTTCATAATACAACATCAATATTGTTATGATATTTTATGCATACAAGATATTTTACTTCTTTCTATTAAATCATTTTGCGAAACATCTGGTGAAAAAGATTAACGATCATCTAATTTGACCTTGAAATAATATTACAATAATTACATATTCTGTTATTATTGCAGTACCACCTTTCATTTTAATAGGACTTCTGGCCACCGCTTTAGACAACAACCCTCTTTTAGAGTGGATATGTTGAAATTAAAATTTTTAAAAGGTTTGGCAAGATGTTTGCCAAACTGCTGGAAATAATTAGTGAATAGAGTAAGCTAGCTATACACCGAGCTGTGATAACAAGTTTAAAACTATTGCCACGGAGTACGTCCATGCCTGGACGTGCAATTACACTTCGACTCTTAAAAAGCAAATTATGTTGTTTTGTGTTTCTCCTATAAGAAATACAATACCGTTTCTACATGCTAATGATATATGAAACTGGCAATATCATCAAGGGTGCTGGCAAACAAGATGGCGGACAGAATATGCACGCTTACTCCACACGGCAGCCACTTTGTGGCCGCACTTGAGGATATTACCCTCAAAACTCAGAGCAATCACTCCACCCAACAATTCTAGATTGAGCTTGTACTGTTTTATTACCATCAATAACCTAATACGCACCCTGTTGCCAAATTGGTGTTGTTTATAACACAATGTTTGCGTACTTATTGACATTGTCATATTTAAGAGTCGTCCAAATGGCTGGAAATGTTTAAGAATTCTGCTTAAATGATGCTTTCTATTTTTTAATTTTTACTTACATGTTTAACATGTGTATATATATTTATAAAATAGATTGTTCAATTCGACTCGCGTCATGAATCAGTCTACACCAACGCAAGCCTGTTGTCAGGAAATGTTTTATTTATTTCCTTAGTTCTTTAATGGCAGGTCCGTTTTAAAGAGCGTCAGACAAAACAGACAATGCCGGACCATAAATATGAGATGCCTGAATTCCTGACTGCCGGATATCACCATTTCACTGACTACGGACTTGCAACAAACTTCATGAATTTTGCACAAAGCAAGGAATGTTAGCTTTCAAATAGAGATATACATTATACATATTCTATATCTAATAAATAACCTTTTTCGTATATACACTTCAAATTATAATAAACCACAGAGATCCTATTCCACTACTTTATTTTAATATGAAAGTACAAAAATTGTATCATTTCCATTTAAAAAGTTTTCTGTTGTGCATGAAGATATACTACAACCCTAGCTATGTGTCTTTTGGACAATTTAAATGAATATAACTACAGATAGAAACAGAATTAACAAAGTGATGCTGTGATGTTTGTATGATTGCCTTGAATAGTAATTTGACGAATTTTCCACTACGGCGGAATTGTCCAGCCCAGCCAGAAAGGACGCGTTTAGCCAATCACAACCCGTCCATACTCTAATTGACAGATGATGTAAACCACAACATTGATAATTAATTCTGTCTCAGACACAGAGCTCAATATTACTCGGCTCTAGGAAAGATCAGAATAGGAGAGATCAAGAGAGAATTAAAGAAATCGGACGATGTTAATGTTGAGGCAGTTTAACAACATTTTTCCTCTTAATATTTGTACCGATTCTTCGTTGGGAATCAAAGTTTGAAATGGAGAACCAACGCTATTTCACTGCTTTGAATCTTGCCGTCCTTGTTTTTGTCACAATGTTGCATAGCGGCCGACTTGAGTTTTGAGATGGCTTCTGGGCTGGCTTCCTAAAAAAGTACGGAGCAAGAGAGAGAGAGAGGAGAGAGAGGACGAGTAAGATTAAACAGGTTATTCTTCGCGGAAACTAATGTTATGTGCATTATACAAATTCCATCACCGTTTAGACTTTTAAAGTCATTACATAGTGTCATGCCGCTTGCCGCTCAGCGGCAAGCCGCTTGGTGTACGCCGCTTGCAGGATTGAGCTATTATAGCCAAGCGGCGCTATCGCTTGAACTACGTCATCGAGCGGCACCGCTCCAAATTTGAATTCAACTTCAAGTCAACTCAATGCGATTTGCCGCTTTAGGCAAAGCGGGAGGCCGAGCGGCAGGGAGATCGATTTATTGGCTTGACGCCTTGCCGCTTGGGTCACCGCTAGCGATTCTGACATGATTGCGTAGTGACGTAAATTGCATCATCAGAGCGGCAAAGCGGTAAGCGGCATGACACTATGCAACAACCTTTAGGCAAGTGTCAAAGGTCATTAGACCTCTAACAATATTTTAAATAGGTAAGGGTGACTTATAAACTTCGACTTATAAAGCTCGTCGGTATCGTCCGGTTCCTCCTGGTTGGAACCGATTGCTGTTGTCGTAAACAATGAAACGCGAACCACTACAAACCGCTGGCAACCGGCGATTGAATATTTGAAGCCGACCCTAACAAATGGTTACAATTATAAACATTGATCATCTGTACCCAACAGTACAACAGAACTGGCCTTGGGCAAATATTGATCTTGTGTAGCCCCTCCTAAGCTCTTGCAATGCTTTCATATACATATATACTAGTAGCTATTCCGGACAGGAGAGGGCTATAATATAAACATGTTGAACGCAGCCCTATCCGGCATGAAGAGATGTGTTTTGACCACCTGAGAAAGCCGCGAATAGCCTTTTTTCTGTATGTGAGTCAATTATGAATATTATTACAAACATGAGGATAATGATCAAAGGAGGGTGTACGCCATAAATCTAAACTTTTCAAGTGGATAGAAGGCAGATTAAACTATTGGCCAATCAACAGATAGAACTCGTGATATTAGTGACCTTCATTGTTTAATATAACACAATGCTTTGATTGATTAATTCATCAGAGTTATAGTGACCAAGTTCTCTAAAAGGCCACGCCCCTTTATTTAATGTTGTTGTTATTGTTGTTGAGCACATGTGTTTTTCAAGATGGTCAACACATGGTTTTAGTTGTTATTTTCTTATTTTTATATTTCTCTGAATATTGGTGCTTTTTTTAATTAAAAGGTACACTTTTTTCTTTTTCTTAAGCATTATATTATTTTGGCTTGTCAACTAGATTTGTGTTCGTAGAATAAAATACACAATGGACAGATAAAAATCAGAATTGTAATTGTATTGAATCGCCTGGTCCAAAATAAAATCCCAACACCACAGATTAAAGGTTTACTTTAATATCATATATATCTGCTAAGTTTCTTTAACCAATCAGTCTTTCGTGCTTTCATGCTGAGCAGAAACTTCTGGATAAGTTAGGGGAATTCCCATCCACCCAGTCTTTCATTTAGCGCCTGAATTGTTGCTGGTGAAAACAGATTAACGTCTTCAATGGTCTAGATCATGCAATCGTCACCCACGTTCATTCCAATGATGTTCAATGGGTGAAAAATCTGGTGACCTGGGGTCTGTTCCCGAAACTCAGTCGTAAATCCACGTGCATACTATGTCATACATGAGTGGACCAATTTGTTCGGTGAAAGGGCCCCTGGCTGGTAGGTATTCTTGCTGGTAGGTCTGCCATGATTTGCTACTAGACAAGGTTTTCGTTTTTATTGATTTCTGATGCGGACTTTGTGGGACACTGATGGGTGATTTATGGAACTTCAGATTAACTGTTGATAATGAAATTTGAGTAATTATTGCATTTTGAAATAATTGCCTGTATCTCCAAGCAAGAGCAAATCTATCCCGTTTACCGATAATAGTGAGGACCCAGTCGTCTCTCTGATGTTTACGGGGGCGTCCAGAGCTTTACAAATTTGGTATCGTCTATAGGCTACCTTTGGAACAAACCTCCAATTCATAATCCATTCAGGATCGTGAACTGAAATATTTTGAACTACTTACCTTGCCATCTTTTTGGAGCAAATCACTAAATAGTTTATCGAGCTCACCGCCGTCGATTGTACCGTCATTGTTCTAAATAGCATAAACAAATAGTAACAAATAAAGTCAAGGCACGATTTATTGTCTCGTTTCGCTCAAGACGCTATACTTAGAATATTGTGTAAGGGAGGGGTCATTATTTACGCCAGGGGGAATGGAGGATTTCAGGGTGGAACCCGAAAAAATTTTGTAAGAGAGAGGGGGAACGTGAAATTTTTCATCAACGAAAGAGAGGGGAACATGAACTTTTAAATGGGGAAATCAGCATGATCAAGGGGGGAGTGTGAAATTTTTGATCGGAAGCGAGGGGGACGAACGCGAAAAATTTTTGCCGAAAAAAATTGAAATCCTCTATCCCCCCCTTCCTGGCATAAATAATGACCGCTCCCTAAAGATTTTGTCTGCCAAACCACGGAGGAAGTTAAATTTTTTCACGACTACTTTTAGGTTTTTTATCGTGATTTAAAAGGAACCTTATTCCCAGAAAGAACATCATTCTTGACCAAGTACGCAGTACGTTAATTTAATTCAGCTACTAGAAATTAGTGGATTTCAAAATCACAATATATTTGTTGTAAAGAAAAAAGAAAGAAAAGCGTTTTATGGTAATATTTCGCCAAACAGAGCACAATTACTTTGAAAGGAATCCGAACCAGAGCTCATTGTACAAAGATCACATGTAAGTTAGGTCTTAAACGGGGTATGTCATATTAGTGCTGCAGCACCAACCATGTTAGGAGAGTGCTACCGAGGGGGGGACGGGGAATAATAACATTTGTCGTCATAGCTAAAATTGACCGTATGGATGTGGAGTTCATGAAAACAAGTGATGACAAAATTAAAAGTGGTGGCAATTTGCATACGACGCCATTCTCCAAATTGTAAGCCATCATAAAGCCAACAACACCTAAGAAGACAATTTTGGTGTAAAAAATGTTTTTGATGGGTGAAGGAGTAAATAAAAATATTCCCAAAACTATAAAATGTTGCATGTGCCGATATTTTCTAAGATGGCTGACATTTTCTTGGCACAAAAGCCTTACATTTATTATTATATAGCCTATGAAGATGATTGTGGTGTCAAAGTAAAAATTTTCTGGGTCAAGGGGTCCAATAAAACTATTTACAAAACTGACAGGTAAAATAAAAAGTAATGAAGTTGTCATACGTAACCTTTTCCCAAAATGGTCAACATAGAAAAAGGCAAAATCCTTATACCTCATGCTATACGGCACCTAGGATGACGATTTGGTGACAAAGTGGATGTTTATAGGTCCAAAAGGATTCAACAACCCATATTGTCAAAACTGTCGATGAGTTGTGAGTCATGTTATTCATGGACTCCCAATGTGGACACCCAAAATGGTGACACTTTGAATACTCTATATGTATTCACCCAAAACTATATATGGGAATAAAACGCATGTGGAATTTTGATATTTAGCCTGGATTATTTTAATCAAAACCTTATTTGTTTGTTTCAGATATGTCAAGAGTAAAATGGCCCCGAATTTCGAACAATTAAATGGTCATGGTCACGTGCGTACCATTGGTAGTCAAGGTTTGGGCGTTTTCGTCATAGGGGGACCATAAAGCGCAAATAGAATGTTTTAAGGAGGAGTTACCGAGGCTTCTGTGTTGGTATTAATTATCAAGCATCTGGGTTAATATATTTCACACTTTGCCGAATTAGCCTGACATTGTAGTAGGTTAACACTCTTGGGTACTGTATTTAAAATATTGGGGCTATATTGCGAAAAAAGTGACAAATGCAAAAAAAATAACCTTTTATTCATCTACAGTTTTATAGTCTTATTGAACTCCTTGACCAGAAAAAACACTCCATTGTTGATACCAAAATTCATCTTCCTAAGGTATATAATAAAGAAATATACGGTTTTTTGACGAGAAGTCGGCCATTGAAAAAGAAAAAATCAAAAAAAGAGCCGGTATATAAATTTCCATGCTCAGACAAATATTGGTAATTGTTATTGAAAACCTCTTGCCCAGACAACATACATTCCGAAACTAAGTCACCCTAGTAGAGACTATTACCTTACATGGCGGCCATTTTGCAAAATACTGGTTATGCAAATTGCCATCATTTTTATTTTTGTCATCACGTGTTTTCGTGAACTACACAACCCAAGGATCCATTTTGCTATGATTGCAAATGTTATTATTACGGCCATGGGTGGTAGAAATCTAAGGCCCTTTTTCACCTGATGCTGCAGCACTATATGAACAGATCATTTGAGACTACTTTTATCATGGTCTACAAGATGTACTATTCAAATTTTCCATTTGCCCTTGTTTTAGGTTTAACACATACTATTAATGTTTTGAACAGAGCACACTAGACATGAAATACAAATAATGCAAATTATACGAGGCCAATATTATTGCATGCAATTTGTAGCACATTTTTTTTTTTTAATTTTGACAATATTGGACCTTTGACCTTTAAACAGTGGATCATATGAAGAGCTCGTAAAAGCTATATTTCATCTTTCATCAAGGTCTACACGATGGAATATTCAAATTTACACAACTGAAAAATATGACGTCACGTTATGTACCAAAGCAGATATTTGAAGCCGAAGCAAGTTCAATAGCCCAGTGAATTTAGGTTGCCTTTTACCTGGCCGTAACACTTCAGCATTTATTCCTGTGAATCAGTCAGTCGTATAAAAAAAACGTTACACACGTAGAACACAACTGTACGTGTATTATATATGTTATACCTATAATATGTTAGACCTGGGTCTAAAGGTAGAAGGTATTGTGGCAAATGCGCAACAGGTTAATTCCAATACCATCTTGTTTTTAGACCAATTTGAAGGACTTATCTAATTTTTCACTTACCCTGTCGTAGTGAGAGACCAACGCCTTAAAATCGCTTTCGGTAAGTTTATCGAACTATACAAAACGAAAACAATACATATTGGTTAGTTTTTGTATACGTTGCATGGATTAATGTATAATATAGAACACATTAGCTACAACTGTATATATAGATTTTTGTTTTACTTCGTGCAATATAATCAGGCAACTCGTATTTTGGTATTGGTAAATATGTGTTTGATTCTTATTATTTTTATGCACCTTGAGTTTCTTGAGTTGGAGATGGTCACTTCTGGTTAGTTTTAGCCTTTTCCCTTTTTTCCATGTCGGTTACATGTATTTTGTATTTGTGTGTATTTTAGATGATATGGAAACAAACAATCTTCCATTTACGATATAATGTAATCTGACGTGCAGATTCGCTTTCTGCAAAAATTCCAAAAATGTTTATTTTTGTACGGTAAAAGGACGACAATTATTCTCTTGTCCGTCACCGCCCTTACGCCACTGGTTAGGTGATCTGTGAATCCCATGATATCACACGAAAGATTTCCATTGTGTCAGATGTTTAACAAATTTGGCTTGATCGTGCATATATCACTTATACTTTACAGTGTTTCTTCATTAATAAGCAACTTAATATGAAATACCTGAAGGTCCTTAAGATAGTTGTGGGCAAGTGGCAGCAGCCTGCAAATGCAAATGGGGAAACAAGGTTTAAACATTTAAACACACTATGCAAAAAACACTTTGGAACACTTACAATACACAATAGACACAATTGGACACTAAAGTCCTGTAGTACAGGGCGCATGTGGTCCGGTGGATATGATTGCCGGCTCATGATCCAAAGGTTGTGGGTTCGAGCCCCGCTGCGGCCAATGTGTTGTGCACTTGGGCAAGGCACTTTACCTTACTTGCCTCGTCGACCCAAGCGATATTCGGGTAGCTGTTATGGGGAATATTGCAATCTAAGTGCTGATAGGATTGTGCTCTTGGCCAGCTGCCGGCCTAGATGAAGCGAAATGATTGTGACGATTTCCTGACGGCAGCGTAATAATAATAGGCAACAGCGTTGTGATCTTGAAGAAATTGCGCTTTATAAAAACCAATATATTATATTATTATTATTAAGTTCACGCTGCCTTGTGTGCATATCTCGATAACGCCACCCTTTTTATACAAACACATGCTAATGTTTGTAACTATTTTTGTGAGAATTAATATAATGAACACTCATTATATTGACTCATATATATACTGTGATTAAGAGGATCACTCCAACAAAACATGGCACTGATTATATAGTGAGTCGATATACTCACAAAGTGTTCACTATATTGACCGACTCAAAATGCATCAAGGGAATCGGGTACGTGATAATTCTAATACCAGCGTAATACAGGCAAATGCAACTTAACATATTGCTGGCAAAAGTAGATGTCAGCGTCTACTTGATGTTCTCTACTTGATACGAGAGCCTGACACTTGTACACACTGACCATCAAGTACCGTGGGAAACAAACTTGCGGTTTTGTTTTGATGCTAGACGCGATATTGCATAGTGCAACGCCCTATTCACTACTGTGCTAATATTGATGGTTAACCACTAAAACGATAGTTTTTTATCTGTATCTGGAAGAAAATGGAATTGCAAAGCTAACTTGTCAGACAACATTAGAAAAATACGGTCCCCCCCCTCCCCTGTCCACCTGATTCAAAATGATACAGGGGGACTTCCGGGTAATCCGGGGGGTCCCTTGTCTTGTCAGTACTGCACAACACCCCTAAAAAGGGGGAAACCGTGCACGTGGTGCGCTTGATGTTAACTTGATATAGACAGAGTGATAATAACACTTTATGGTTGACAGTTCATGTGATTTATGACGGCTTCTTTAAATTGCTGTTTGTCCTGTATCTCAGTTATGTATTTTGGCAAGTCGTTCCAGTTAACCAGTGTTCTTGGGATAAAAGAAAATTTGTAGCAGTTTTTGCTTGCATAGATTGGCATAAATTTTTTGACGAGGGTGCTGTATGGCGAAGAGTCCGTTTTACCGGTAGTAGGGGATCGTGTACTGGGGTCCCATAGAGGTGAACAATAGTCCAATATGGGCCTAACCAGGGTTTTATATGAGATTTCTTGTGTTTGGGGCAAATCCTTTTGTAGTCTGCCAGCATCCTCAGGTCCGGCAACAGTTGAATACAAGATACAATCATCGGCGAACAAGCGGACAGTGGATTCAATGCCATTATGGAGATCGTTCATAAATAATAAAAAATCCAAGGGTCCAGTGACCGTGCCCTGCGGGACACTCGTATCGACGCTGACCCAGTCTGAGAATTCACCATCTACGACAACCCATTGTTTACGTTTGGTAAGAAAGGCTTCAATCCATTTAAGAGTTTTGCCTTTCACACCGTATCTGTTTAATTTTAGCAGTAAGAGTTGATAAGGTACGGGCCTACCTTGTCAAAGGCTTTTTGGAAATCCATTATTATTACATCCACTTGTTGTTTTTGTCAACGGCTTGTGTGATATCGTGCATAGTTGAAAGGAGTTGCGTTTCACAAGAATGACCCTTGCGGAATCCATGTTGTTGATTACCGAGGATATTGTGTGTCCAGATGAGTGATAATATTTGAGTGAAGAATATGCTCGAAATTTTTACTGCAAACTGCTGTTAGATTAACGGATCTGTAGTTGGCTGGTAAAGTTCTGTCTCCCTTTTTGAATATTGGGGTTATGTTTGCGCACAACCAGTCTTCTGGAACAATACCCGAGTCGAGAGAAACTTGAAAGACTAGAGCAAGGACTGGACTTAATTCGTCCGCTGTTGTTTTCAGGAGCCATGGTAAAATCTCATCTGGCCCTGCCGCTTTATGAGGATTTAAATTTGCAAGCAGTTTTTTTTAACCCCCTCTTCACGGATCATGATGTCAGGCAATGATGGAGTGCTACTTTCCCTTTCTTCTGGTATGTCCTCTAGTCTTTCCTTTGTGAATTGCGATTGATATTGGTAATTTAGTTCTCCTTTTTGCTTACTGTCTGTAATTAGAGTCCCCGTGTGTGTATCCTTTAATGCTGGGATCTCAGTGGAGTCCTTCTTAAGGGATTTTATGAAGCTCCAAAATTGCTTCATAGAGTCTAGACATATCTCATTGATATACTTTCTGTACGCTTTCCTGGTTGCTTTTTTTTTAACTTTCTTCCTGATATTACAGAAATTTTCCCAATCCTCTCGTTTGCCACTCTTTTTTGGTTTTATTGTACGCTCTTTGTTTACGTTTCAACCAGCGCTTTATTGTATTGTTGATCCATGGGGTACAGTTTCGTTTTCGAACTGTCTTTGAAGGTACGTGTGTGTCCATGGCTGATTTTAACCTGTTTTTTAATTCAATCCATAATTAATTAGCGTCATCCGTGTGTGAGTCCTTGTTTTTGAAATTATTACTGATATTTAGAACTTCTTTCTTGAGTTCCCCAACATTAGCCTTGTTATATAAATACACTTTCCTGGGTTTTTGTTTTGTAGTTGAGGGTTTTGAGTTAAGTCCCGGAAGCAAACTTGATTTGACCACTAACGAAGGATTTTTTAATGAAAAAGAGGTCCAACGTGTTATTTTTCCTAGTTGGGCCTTCTACGACTTGCTCGAGACCAAAATCATTTGAGATATATATGAGATCCCTACAAAAGCGATCGGAACAAGCACCTTTAATAGTGCGCGGCATTATAGCATGAAAAGCGGTCCCCTTGATATATTTGTGGGTGTCGCAATATTCATTATTGTATGAATGAAAAACGTGTTCCCACTCAATATATCTCTCTCCCACTTTTCTGTAGTAGAAAACTTACTTGATCATTTCATTGAAATCCAACTTATGGTTATCATCACGGTCATATAGATCTATCTGCAAAACAAAATAGGAACAACATTACTCGCATATAGGGGATGCTTTGAAAGCCAGCCGTCGGCATTTAAAGGCGGTGCCAACCGGAAAATAATGGACAGAGAACATAGGTTTACAATATTATTTTTTTAATATTTTTGTTGTTCTATTTTAAATATAATAAAAAAATATATGTCTATTTAACATTGTATAATTGAATTTCTGAAAAGAAAGCAAACTAGAGTTAGAGCTTAACATGCACTGGAAATTCATGAAAAGCTGTTTTCTCTCTCTCTCTCTCTCTCTCTCTCTCTCCAGCTTCTATCTCTCTCTCTTTCCCTCTCTCTTTCTTTGTCTCTGTTCTGCTATTTGTTTATCCTTTTTTGTTTTAATTTTTTCTACCTACCGCTGCCTTGGTGTATTCTTCTAGTTTTGCTGCTGATAAAGGATTGCCGCAGCTAGCGTATGCGTCCTTCAGGAAATTCTGCAAAAAGAAAAAGAACTTCTTATTAGAAGTGCTCTGTTCAGTTCTCGCTATACCTTTTTACAGAGTAAAGGTACTTAACGATATTCTAAGGTATATCCCAACAAATCTTAGACGCATTACTTAGTCCTGGGTCACAGGTCACCAAGAAAACGGCAAGAGGGCGGTATTATGACCATGCAGCTTGTCACTGCTTAACTATATAAAAGCATCCACTTCGCCACAAGACCATTTCCAAATGCTCAGAGGTAAGAGCTGTCTTGAAAAAGCAATTGTTTAGTTCACGTATATTTCAAAAGATGCATTTGAGGTTTAAAAAGAAAGCAAAATCGACTACGGTAGCATTGCCTTATCAGCCGATATGCTATCTGTAAAGGTCGTTATGTTCGGCATTGGAGACGTTGCTCGGCGTTGATGACGTTGCATTAATTGAAAAGTCAATAGACAACACAGGTGTTTGCGGAATGTCTATGATACTCCTGGTTTGTATATCCAATAGCAAATCAGTAACGATCGACAAAAAACTGTAATGAAATCTCGAACAGAATATAGGTTTGGTTGATTCATTTATTGGCTACTCTTTTTTTTTCAGGAAACACTATATAGTACATATCGTCACAGCCTTTGTGTTTTATGAAGCTAAGTGTAGTCAATTACTGTGAATCTCCTACTATATACATACCATGGCTGTTCATTATGCATAGGGCCTAAAATAATTGACTGTTTCTTGTGGTTGGATTTAAGAGATTTTTAATAATTGGACCCTTACACAAATTGAACTCACAGAATTTTTGACTTACCTTGAGTTCACCGGCCTCGATAAAACCACTATTGTCTGCATCGTACTTCTTCCAAATCTGTTATAAACATAACAACAAATTATTGATTTATTTCGTTTTGGCAGGCTTATTCTTGTTCAATTTAAAGGTGCAACGAGAGATTTCACACATCAGGTGTCCCTAAAAAATCTGCTGATTTTGCCCTGATATAAAGCTTTCCATCAAAAATATCCCCATCTGAAAGGATTAAGCTGAGCAATGTTTCTTTGGTACAAAAATTGTGAAATTCCTAATTTCGTATAGGAGCAAATACGAAATTCAGCTTATGTTTATATTGAAAAATAAGCAATTCAAATTACTTTTTTCTCTCTTTTAAGACATTTCTGTAGCTAAATACAAGGTAAGAAATCTATTGAGTGTCTAATCTATATGAAATTACTATTGTGACACAATATTCGGGTGCCTCAAAATCTCTCGTTGCACCTTTAAGTTCACTTTAACTTAGCTTGGCCTGGATGGTTCTATATCTAGTAGAGTTAAGTTTATCTGTTATAAAGTTTTAATTTGGTCCAGTTTGTAGTTGCGTGGTTAGCATTCACCAGCTCAGCCATCTCCGGTGCCATTTTTTCTCTTTGAAAATAACACCATGGGCAAAATCACCTTGTTGCAGTCCAATCTTCTGGAATTTCTATTAATAATCAGTTTTTTGTATAGCTCTTAATCACCGGTAACAGTCTCAAAGCGCTGTTGCCAATTATTATTACGTCGCCTTCAGGAAATCGCCACAATCATTTCGCTTCATCTGGTGGCTGCGCAAAGACATGCCTTACAAGCGCACATGCCTATCAGCCAGGGGCGTCCCCAGACCATTTTAATGGGGGGGGGGGGGGGGGGGGGGGGGGGGGGGGGGGGGGTGTTGGTCATTGTTGCCGACAAAACCAGGATCCGGATTCAGGAATTATCAAATTTTCCGGCTCGCTGCGCTCGCCGTGTATACCCAAATATTTTTACTATGTTGGAAATTCTGACCTACCGCGGCTCCCGATGCCTGTTAAGTTGTTCAAGTCATTCTGCTCTGCACACAAACCAAACGATAAATAGTGAACATTTTGCCGACAGAATTTTGTAAATCCCCCCCCCCCCTTTCTGGGGACTTCCCTGGTATCAGCACTTAGATTGTAATATTCCCCATAACAACTCCCCAGATTTCGCTTGGTCGACTTGGCAATTGAAATTAAGTATCTTGCCCAGGGACACAGGCACGTTGACTGAAGCGGGGCTCGAACTCACGATTTTTATAATGGTCTATAGGATCATATCCTGCACTTTATCAGTTACACCACACGTGATTTCTATTGCTGCAATATTTCAGTGCTTGGACCAGTTATACGTGTAGGTGGGTTAAACCAAATTATGGATTTATGAGAGCCCAGTCGTCCCTCGGATCATGTGGAGGGACGGTGTTAGTGTGTGTTTAGCGATCATACATCGGGAAACATATCGATGGTGGTGGCAGTTAAACCTCGGTATCGGTAGCTTTGTGTTTTGGGGCTGTGGTTAGAATTATTTTGGGGGCTTTCCCTATGAGTCAGCTAATAGTGTAGGTACACCTGGGGGGAAAAGAGGCTTTTAACCAGGGCTACCTCACTACATGACCAGGACACGAAAAGGATGAGGGACATTTAAGGGGTTTTATAGCGAAGCGAGATGGGGGGGTCGCAAAAGATTATACAGGGTCCAAAATGAGACGTGGTCCAATGTTGGAGAATTACATACAAAAATGTTCGCTAGTGCATCCACAAGATTAAAAAAATGTATAGTTTGTCTAGATTCTGACTTACGACTTATGGATTATTAAGCTGAAAACCCGGTTATTTGGTCAAAAATGTTAAAAATGTCGCTTCTACCTGGGTCAAATTACTAAAAAAACGACTCATGTCAGTGAATGGTCTATATTGTTTGTACTGTATGATCACAATTAAAAGTAGGAATAGTTTGGACATCTGCAATGTGCAAATTAACAAGTTATGCACCTCATTAGTACTAACCCCTAATACCCCTATAGGGGCTGGGGTAATAAGGCCTACTTTAGATGGTCTGCTCATCCACATAAGGCAGCTAAGGCATTTAAAGGTGCTTGTTCCGATTTATGTGTTATAGTGTTTTATTGATGATAGCGGCACTTCCACATACACCATCTGAAAGTACCGTGGGAAACAAATTGCGGTTTGATGGGAGAAGCAATAATGAATATTGCAATACTGTGCCTGCTAATAATTGATGGTTAACCACTAAAACGGTTGTTTTTTTTTTTTTTTTTTTGTTTATATTTCGGAATGAAATGGCTTTGAAGGGCTCAATTTCAGGACGACAATAGAAAAATACGACTCATCTGATCAAAATCGATGAACTACCTTCGGGTAAATCATGGGGGTCTCAAAGAACGATCGGAACAAGCACCTTTAATGTTTACAGATCGAAGCTTTGTTTTTCAATTTCGATGCTGATGAGGAAGTAGAACACAGTCCAGTCCTCTACGCATGGAGGGTGGGGGTGCGGTGCGGCCGCACCCCCCCCCCCCAAATCCCACAAAAGGGTTAAAATGTCCACTGTTTGCTGATTTGTTGATACAAATGTTACAAATGTTAGTGAAATTTTGACAAGAAAGCCACTTTTTGTGATCATGTTCAAAAGTTTAAGGGGTTAAGTCCACTTTTAGGAAAAAAGGTCCACTTTAGACGTCCCGCACCCCCCCCCAACCCCCCCCAAAAAAAATAAATCTTGCGTACGGCCCTGACACAGGTTTATACACGGTTTCACACGTAGCTACAGGTCTTCATATTTTGAATATCTTTCTGACATAATGCATAGATCGGTTCCCGTAATCGGCTCCTTCTGTCAATTCATACGATGACAGTTGGTGTATGCTGAATAGATAGTAATTTCATGCCGTTTGAATAGTTTCTGCTATATCTCGGGGAAAACACTATTGGCTTTTTATACATCAGGAAAGTCCAGTACTGTACAGTCCCGATGCTTACGGAGTTGGCACAGTCACTGTTGGGTTTCTGGCCTCTATTTTGAGATTGGCATCTGTAGGGCGTTGGTCGTTGATGGCGTTAAATTGTGGGAAGAACGTAATACAATATAATGTATGATTTTTTTGTTTTGTTTTGTTTTTAAATAAGATGTAATACCTATCTATATCCTTATTAATTTCTCCCTCTGGTAAATTGCTTACTATCAGGACCTCCTTCTGTTCGAATTAAAAAGAGGAAGTTTTTTTCTTCCTGGTGTCAGACTTCTGCCACTATAATGAGAATAATTGAATTTTTTGAAAACTAAAATTCATTCAGGTATAAAAATTCAAAAGTATCATTGGCCAAACAGTAAAATTTTGTGGATAATGTCGGGGTAACAAGTAAAAAATATTCAACACATCCAAAATCGATCTAATAAATACAACGCACTTGCACCTGTTGGAGTTCCAGGATATACATAATCACATGGTGTTTTGCTAATAAACTACAAATACCTATTAGCCGTATAGGTTTAATTCACAAATGTTCTCTCTCTATTACCGATAATAATTCCTAACACCGTCTATATACATTGGCAAGAGGGCGCTGGACCATTTTTATAATTTACCAAAAGACATGATAGGTGCTCAATGAACATGATGAATGGTAGCATTAAAGCAATAACGCACAATTTTTGAAGAGCACCCCAATTTTCAAATTTTGAGATTTTGTGCCAGAGATTTTGTTCCTTGGTAATTGACTAGTAAATATACCTGTGAGTGAGGGGGTCAACTAAAAATTGGTATTTGTCATAAAAGAAGCGATTTTTTTGCGATAGAATCGGGATCCCTGATTATCATTTAAAATGGCGGAGCTGGAAACGCCAGTTTTATGTCCTCCATTATGACATAGTATCACCTCACAAAATTACCTCTAACTTGAACTGCCTGAACAGACGGAACGACTAATGAATGAGCGTAGACCGTACATGGCGCAATTCCCGGCTATTTCATATTGCAACAACGTTTCCAGCAGGCCGTTGAATTATTATCGGAGATCTCCGATATTATTTATTCTCCTGACAGAATTTGAGAATTTAGAGAATTAGCGAAATTAGAGAAGTTGAGCTCTACAATTCACGGGCAGGTTTAAATTAATAAATCATTACCAATGACTACAATCAAACATCTCAAGATGTCCGAAAATTGGGGCGCTCTTCAAAAAAAAAGTGCTTTATTGCTTAATGTAATTATCACCAGCTTATCAAAATAAGTTAATGTTAATTTCCTCCTGCAGGTTGTCACAAGGAATGACGACATTGTTGTCAATGCAACCACTCGGATCCGTAAATATTCCACATAAGTACGCATCCAAATTGTTTTCGGAGTAACGGAAATGATTATCGTTACGAGTTCACTTCCTGTAGGGGTGGGTTCAAAATCAGCCGCTTATCGACCGGCGGTTCGTGGTGCTGAACTGGGTCTTATTATATAGATCAATAAAAACCGGTCCCAACCGAAAGCGACTAAGCGAACCCGGCGGGCAACTAGTTGTCAGGTTGTTAAGCTTTTAAAGATGGGTTCATACTTCATCGGCAGACGTCTGTCGCCGCTAGCCTTTCGAACATGCTTTTCACGCAACGTGTACGTTTAAGCACCTAGCGCGGAAAGCATGTTCGAAAGACTAGCATCGCCAGACGTCTGATGATGAAGTATGATCCCCCATACGCCGCCTCTAACATCTTTTTTCTATGCTACTCTCACTCTTTAAACTGTAATCTGATATAGTGCATCAAGGAAACGCTATTACTCATCCAGGAAACCGGTTCAAATTAATATATTCCAATCCAAATTAATTATGTTTAAATTTGCTTGGAAAACGCAATCAAAAACTCTCATTTGCGTCGCCGTTATTCTCAAGTGGGAGGCAAAGGATGTATGCTATAGAGTTACACTAAATTATTAGGCAATGTATTTTAATGGACCAGAACGAAAGAAGCCTGGTGCATAGCCAGAAAGTGATTTCTTGTTAGGCTCTCACGTGAGTTTTATTTTCACAAAAATAGAACACAATGTATATCGCAACGAACTTAAACATGTCTCTTAAACATACAGAGTTACGAGTTTGACCGAAAATGTTAGAATGTTTTCTTCTATGATTTCTTTAAAAGTTATGAAATTGGCAAATGTTGCATTGTTTTTAGATTCTTTGGTGTCCTTGTATCATTTCCCTTCGAAAAATATGTTCTTCATATGTCCAAGACCAATATTAAACAGGTTATATCACACAACATTTCAAACCATTGTAATACGCTATTTTCTCTCGGTTTACTTGTATGCCTTAATGGCGTCTCTCTTCGGAGATAATACACAGTTTTAAATGCCATAGGCGATGCGTGGAATTCTTTTGTTCTATCGATCCATGAACAAAAGAATTGCACATTCCAAGTACATGCACACGCATCACGCATAGCATCTACACCTGTCAATCAACATTTACACCTGGGTGATCTTAACAGCTCGAAGGACAGAAACTTTCGAGTGTAGAGAGGACAATTTATAGCTTATTTTAATCATGACAATACTCTATATGTTGGTATAGGTTTGAACACGACTGAAACATTTTAAAATGTTGACCCTTGTATAAACCTTTCCCCTTGTTTTTTTGTCACTGGCTAAGCACAGCTCCATCAGCACTTAGAGATTGTAATATCACCCATAACAGCTACCAATTGTCGTTTGGGTCAACGATGCAATGAGAACTATAGCTCTTGCCCAATGACACAAACACATTGGCCACAGCGCAGCGGGGCTCGAACTCCTTCACGGTCTAATGACCATGCGATTTTCCACTGGACCACAACCCGTGCTCTCTCGCAGTATTAAAAACAAACAAACGCGATGCTCCAAATAAACGCGATGAACAAACAAATAAACAAATGCGATATTAAGGACACTTTACAATAACACAATCTGTACCATTTACGTTATTGTTGCATAAAAATAGCTCGCCGAAACTAGCCAAAATATTGAACGGTGACATAGCTCTAGGTCATATTCTAATTATTGTATTGAACGACGATTTTTATTTGGAAGGTGTGTAGGACGTCTGTTGGGGAGTATCTCATACAGCAGCTGGCTAAAGCCTGTTCATGATCCCCAATTGATTACTTGCATTGATTATGAATATAACCACCATGGAAAAATAGATACACTGTTTGGACTCATTCACTCTCATTCGTTGCATGCCGCAAGATACGGGCTGGCAAGCGGTTTATTGTTTGTTGTTATAACTGCGATAAGTACAAATGATTTTTCCTCAATATTCAGAATACGTTTCATATAAAACCCTCTGAAATCCTACCTCTCTCATGTCGATTGTGCCATCTTTATTCTTGTCATACTTTGACATGAATGTCTTTTTGAAGCTTGGGATGTCGGTCTGTGAAGAATAAAGAGAAACCAAACAAATGTTAATAAAATTGTCGACGTGAATAAGAGATTGTTATTATATTTTGGAGTCGCACTGATATAATCAAATTGAATGGCAGTGTTTTCAGTTGCCATATTATTAAAAATTATGTTATGGGTCGAATCGTGCACAGTGGACATATATATTTTCATGTTAATTAACATTGAAACGTTGAAAACGTTTCTGGACATACAATACACACCACTAATACCATTACCCACAACAACTGACCACGGTCTTATTTATTTGTCTCTGTGGTTTAAAATGCACAGAGATTTATCAAAGAATAATAAATTTATAACATTGCGTGAACTTTTCTAGTCATTTTCGTAAATATTTAAATGCAGATTTTTTTTTTATTAGCTATGACCACTGTTAATCGATGAGTACAGAATGACCCTACACCCATAGCGAGACCCTAAAAGATTTTATTTCTATGGTTAGTCCTGATGCTCACATATATAACCAATTGACATATTTTGAACGCAAAACAACACGCCCTATACGTTACAGTAATTCACAGCACATAACAGCATAACCTTTGAGTTATACACGAAAACTGAAAAACATTTCAAAAATAAATAAACCAGACAAATCAACCGATATCCTGATATTTCATGGATCACAGCACAGCCTTTTGCAAAGTATCACACGTATTCCCTTTTATTATAGAGAATATCTAATATATAATCAACTCGTAATCCACTCGCTGGAAAGGTAAAAAATGTTTTTAATAAAATATATTGATCATACTAAGCGTTGATAAAGCACGTACTGACCAATGTTCATGGCATACAATTATGCGATAGTCGCGGCCTAAGTGTTTTTTTTTCCAGCTACTCAAATACAGGTAAAGAAATGAGATATGAGCGATGGATACAATATTAATAACAAAAATTGAACCGGGCTTCAACACATTGAACATCGCTTAGATATCATTTGATACCGTTTTAGGGACTGGTTAATGTTAAGAGAAGGAGACAGGAGAAAGGGAGAATGTTGTTCCAGCTCCCCTTTTAAGGGGTTGCATTAGGGACAGTGCACCCTAGATCGCATAATTTAAGAAACTGACATAGCACCTGATCTAGAACACGGTCCTATATGAGATAGGAATTCAATGCTCCTAATCATATTTTTTGTGGCTTTCTTTCTTCATGAAAATTAGGAGAAGGACGAGTATGAAATGAACATGCTTAAATACTGAAGTGAAGATCGAGAATCCACCTAATCGATTTTCTAAGAACTATTTAGAGGATGAGGGTGAATTTAAATCGTACCTCTTTGGTTTTAAATATGCCAAACGCGTATTCCTGTGATTGCCAAACCTTTCAAATTTTCCTTGTGAGCATCTTTAATTGCACGAATGACTTACCCCCCCCCCCCACGTAAAACTGGTTTTCTCAAGATGTCTTTAACAAAATAGCTTTATCAAGAAAATAATTAAACATTTTTCTTGGTAATAACAGCAGATGAACTGAAGACATGCACATTTAATACCCCGGGACACATTACAATCTCATAATAATTAGACTTCAAGTAAATTCCATTCAAAGTTATTCACCGTCTATTTATGTCGATTTTTTGGCACACTGACACGGTAGATACAATTGCTTACCTAATGTGTGCAGGAAGCAACATGTTCCCATTTTCCATCCTCAAAATATATATTCATCTCAAAAAGATCCCCAAGTTTAAAACAATTGTTCACAATTACTGTTTCTTTTAGAAAATCCACACATACAACCAAAACATGTGATTATGAACATTGAAGTAATCCATCATGTTAAGATGTTTTTTTTTTTCAGAGCTATTCTTAGTTTTCTTGAAATAGACGATCAGAGATGCATCAACTACCCTAGCAAACCCTTAACATACGCTATTAAGGGGTTGACTAGGGTGGTTCAAGCTCTTAATTCACCACAGTTTAAGGGGTTAATTAGGGTGCTGCAAGCCCTTAACATACGCTGTTATGGAGTTGACTAGGGTCGTGCAACCCCCAACAACGCTGTTACGGGGTTGACTAGGGTGGTGCAAACCTTAACCCACGCTGTTAAGGGGTTGATTAGGGTGCTGCAAGCCCTTAACATACGCTGTTACGGGGTTGACTAGGGTGGTCAACTCCTTAACATACACTGTTAGGGTATTGCACTGGGGTGGTGCAAACCCTCCACCTTTTAAATGTTAAGGGGAAATACATATTGCAATTAATTTAATTGACTTAACAAAATTTGACAGGTTTGGGTGCAAATTTGAGATATTTGATTTTAATTCGTTATGGCTCGTATTTTATAGACGGCTTTGGTCCATGTGTCAAAATGAATAGTAAAATAGACATTGGTATAGTCTTACTATCAAAATGTTCGACACATGAACTCAGGTATGACATTTAGCAAATATCAATGGTACAGATTTTTTAAATTAAAAAAATGTAAAAGAGAAGGGGATCAACATGATCAACAGTATATGATACGACAATCCACGTGGCATTACAATTGGCAACATAACGACTTGCAATGTGCGTTTCACGCCCGGTTTCACGAAAGTCTTTGATTTAAAGAGAGGAACATAAACGCGCCCAAAAGGACACCGATATCAATGATTACATTGTTGAGAAAGTCATGACGCTTGAAATTACGAAATACAAAGACAAGTGTATGGTAAAGCCTCACCTGGCCATCTTTTTGGGCGAGATCTGATAGAAAGTTGCTCAGCTCCTGTTCTTCAATGTACCCATTGCCTGTGCAGATGATAAAAGAAGAACATTTGTCAAATAGATCATGCTTGGCATCACTTGTCGCTATTAACCCTTTCGACACGGGCCAATTCTGTATACGTAATATAGCACATATGTCAGTGGCTTTATAGATGGCGTCACAAATGCTTGCAGGTCATTTGGAAAGCCATCTAGAAAGAATATCAGCAAAGACTAGGCTTGTTTGGACTAATTTAGATGCATTTTTTATTCTGATTCTGAATATGCACTTGAAAAGTAATCATTTTGACCTTTTTGAAACAAAATTGACAAATTTTGACCGTTGAGCGAATGGAGTCGCTTGCCGTGTTCAAAGGACACCAAAATATGTTGGTTTTGAACAAAAGAAAATCAGTAAAATCAATTTACACGTACAGTAAATTAAAACCCTGGTAAAAGGTTCGGTTGCTTTATAAGTTCTTTTTAGGATGCACTATATTCGCCAACTGCACGTAACGCATTGTCCGATCAAAATAGAGAGTAATGATGCGGTAGATTATAAAGACTTTTTTGATAATAAATGTATTTTTTCTCTGGCAAGTCTGCTTCAGAGCTAATGCCTTACAAGGTGAATATTATTTAGAAAGCTTTAGAAGAACATGTCTATATAGCGAGGTAATTAATATACCCTTTCAATCTTGGTCCACTTTTATTTACAATGACCTGGCTAATTGTAACTAAGAGCAAAATAATTCTCTATAACGACGACACTGCTATATTTTATGCCAGTAAAAGTATAGCGACGTAAATGATTGTCTCAATAGTGATTGCAAATTTATGCCTCATGCCTGCGAAAGCAAGGCCCACTTTGTTTCCCAAACTAAAATCATGCCTCCTTTGCAGGTAGAGTTTTTCATGATAGAAGTCCCAAGTATACAAAATGACGCATCATCATACTGCAACACATCATCTCTATTAAACGTTTACCTCTCCGCAACGTCCTCAGTAACTAATTACATTTAAACGATGTGCATATCTTTAAAAAATGTGAAGTATAGATACTTCTTGGTAGCCTTGTTTTAAAAATAATCCACACCCAGAAGGTCTTTCATGTTCAAGTCACGCAGTGTTATATAGACTAACTACCTACCTCCATCAAAAAAATCACCTAACTTCCCATTAACTCTTCTTTTTTTTAATGTTTAAAAAAAAAAAAACTTTAAATACTTAATTTTTGTATTTATTAGTAGCCTAAATCAGTTTTAAGTGTATTTTTGTAGCTGTAATAGTTACAATGTGCCATTTTTATGGAATTTTTATTACATTGTCATGTATTTATGTTGATCGAAATTTTTTTAATTGATTGTATGACCCAGGTAAAAAAAATCAGAAATGAAATGTGGCAAAAAAAAAAACATCAGTGAACAGTTAATCGCACACGGTGCATTAACTTCTCTAGCAGGGGACTGTAGTGAAAGAGTTGGTGCGCTTCCGATAAAATTTGTTGATTTTTTGCACACCATTACTTTAAGGCATTGATAATCCATAAAAATGATGAGCACTCGCAACCCCCCCCCCCCCCCCCCCTTAATGGACCACACCTTGGTTTCAAAGGTTAACAGTGGTCAAAATTTTAAAATGTTCCGATTGTTTGAAAATAGACCATGATGTTTGTCTGGTTTCCAAAGGAATTCCAAAAGTATAGTTTTACACTATCTATGACTTATAGTTTTTCGGAGTTATATAGTACAAATGTTAAAAAATAGAAGAAAAGTCAATTTTGGTGTGTACATGGGTCCAAGCTAAGTTGCTTTGATCAGTATATGTGGCGCAAATCTAGTTTCCCTAGCTTTAAGAATTCAAATAAGGAATAGTTTGCCTTATCTCTTAGCTTAGTTTTTTACGATTTAATCCAACAAATAGGGTACCCGATTAATGAATCCAATAGCTGCCAATATCCATTGACTTATCTCCATTTTGTTTAATAACCAAACACTTCAAGATAGTCAAAACTATTCCTATATTTTCATTCTATGAGCTGAACCAATAACTTGAACCAAGTTTTACAAACAATTTGAGCAACTTTTAATTTTAACCGTCTGTATCAAACCAAAATTGTCTTTTCACATTTTACAGTTTTTTCATACCCCTCATAATTCCAAACTATAAGCCATAGGTAGTATAAACTATACCTTTTTGGAATCCTTGTAACCAGACAAACATCATGGTGTGATTTTCAACACAATCGGAACATTTTAAATTTGTTACCCCTATGTAACCTTGAACTCTAACCTGGGGGCCATGAAAGTGGTGTGGCAAGTGCATCCATCATTTTTTTTATTATCAAAGCATAAAGTACTTGTGTACCAAAATTCACAGTTTTATCCAGATTTGCACACTCACATCAGTCCTATGCACTACAGTCCCCCACTACTCGTTTTTATTTTGAAATCCATACACCAATGTTCATTCGAGAGGAGAAATGGAACAGGACTAGATGCAGGTTGCTCTTAATATACCACAGAAAAACCTGAATGTGATTGAATTTTTTGATGCGTACCCCATTAATGCATTGTCTAAAGGCATGGAACGATTCTCAGACGTTCGCTTTGCACTACATTGCCTTCAACCGTCGTTATCATGTGGTTTTGATGATGGGAATAGAGAAGTACCGCTGCGAAAGTGAATATACGACATAAGTGAATACGTAATTTTAGACGTGACGAAGTACAATAGAGAGTTTCGAGTTCAGGATTTTCGTGAGAATCACGTTTTCTGTATCCGAATAGTGTTCTTGTGTCAGTCATATTAGGTTAAATGTTTAGCGGTCGAATTGAAAATGGAGATGTGCGAGGTACTAACGATTTTGAAAAAAGAAAAAGAGAATGCAAATTGTGAGTTTTCCTTTTGATTGCAAAGATATTATCCACAGTTATGTATGATGGTTATAAACCGATATTTAATTATGCAAGCGGCAATAGAAATTGACTGGCTCTTTATTTCCATCGGATCCTTAAGGGTTTAGATTTTACTGAGGCAGTGCCTGTTAACATGTTCAGGCACAAAGGTGTTCCACCTATTTTTGAAAAAGTATTTTGCTACGAAAACAAGAGTAAGCGTCCTGTGCCCACTCAACGCCACAGAAACAATAGGCAAGTTAATTTATAAAATAATATGGAATGGCGTAAGTGGCAATGGCATAAAGAGATCTTCCACCACTGAGGTCCCATGTTCGATTCGCAGATGATTTCGTATGCATTTGATTTCCAGCCTATGCTCTCGCTGGGTAATCCGGTTTCCTTTTTCTCTTAAACGTGCAGTTTCGGTTAGATCTCCCTTATAGAATAGAGGTATTTCACCTCAATGCATAACCTATAACAAAAGGTGTTATTTCTCGTAGTATTCGTCATTCAGATCAATTTAATACCGACCTCAAAGTACTTGTGCTATTCAAAGTGTGACCCATACCTTATGCATACATATCCAACATGCATGTCGTTCTTTAGATTTAGAAAGTCTCCAGAAATTTGAAATGGACTTTGCCATTCCGGCAAGATTCCCGCTAATCCGAAAGGTGGAAGACCTCTATAAATTATGACAAAATAATGTATTAAAAGCCAACAATCAACGCGTAAGTGCCAATATATAGGGGCGACGCCTTTGATCCAGAAAGAGAGCATTTCGTTGTTGTTAATCAGTATCCTTCCGAAAGTATGCCAATTGAAAAGGTAGGTGTAAGATAAAACAAATTATATCTCACTTTTTTGTAAGAAATTATAAAAGGATTGCTCCAAAGAAGAAAAGCCTTCGTTGAGGAAAAATACAGCACACAGATCTAATATCGAGGAACTTTGCTAGACTGTCATTTTGAAATCTTCGCTAAATAAACATGTTGTAGAATTTGATGTGCCACCCCAACAGAGCTGTAGATTAGTACAGTAATTCTGTATTTTTCTTTTATTGATGTAATAATCTTTTAAAATTCCAAATGCTTGAACCAATTATTTCTGGACCACAATTGTATTGTGCACTAGGCTCTTCTATTGTGTGTATATAATTATGGAGTTATTTCTGGTTTGAGGTGTAACAGTAGGCTTTCAATCCTTTTGCGACGCAAAGATAATGTGATCTCAATTTATTATTCAAAGGCTTATTGTACCCGCGAGCAATCTTACTTCTATGAATTAACTATTCATTTTATTCTAATCCTCTATTTGTAACTGAAATAATATACTTATAGGTATAATGATACATTCTTTACATGAGACCTAAACATGTTTACCCCAACTTGCCAAAACCCTTTGTTAAAATTGTATAAACGTTCATTTTAAACAGTCAAAGAACGACTATAATATCATTGCAAAACATTGGCTGTCGAAGCTACGAAAGTTATTTGAAATTGTCCTCTCCGAAATAGCCTATCACGTTCACGTACAGCCCCGCACGGGAGTCTGTCTCTTGTAAAACATAAACTCTCTTATGATATCCCAGTGGAGGGTTGTCGAGATTGACACAATTGTCAGAGACACAGGCACTTTGAAATTATCTAAGATATGAGCAAATGTGGCGTCTATGTATAACTTATAGTAAAGATGGTAAAAATTGCAAAAAGTATGTATTTTGAAATATGAGAAAAGATTTTCACCTAGCCAATTGGAATACCGACCATCCTTTCTTTATTAAACATTTTTTTCCAATAGTAAATTTGTTCCATAAAGGTAATAATGAATAAATGAGCAAAAACAAAACAAAAACATAAAAAGATGGCGTCGCAGCTGTATCATTTAGCATAAGAATTTTATTATGCCTTTAAACAAAATCTGTTCGTAGAAGCTGGTTCCTTTTAAATCATGATGCAATTTCAACACAAACAAAACAAGGTATGTAGTTTTTGGGGCACATTATCGAGAAAGGTGATCTATCCATTGCGAACTTAAGATTGTTAACTCCCATGTGAAGGTTTTATTGTCGTAAACAACATCTATCGATGAACGCAAGCTGTGAACATCCGTCCCTCCACTATCAGCTCCGGACATAAAATCTGGCTTGAACTAGTTCAATGTGTCAAGCGAATGCTGATTTCGAATGAATCTTCCTCCCATGTGAATTGTAAACATGCAAGAGAGAGTAACGATATACTAAAACGAAATGCTCGCGTGTTTTGTCTCTTGTAGGTCTATTAGTCGTGATGACATTATATTTGCGATACCTTATTTCGGGGGATTGCATTAAAGAAGGACTTATAGCATGTGCTCGTACATTAACATTACAGTCACGAAGACCGCAGCATCACGGGGAGGAAATTATGAGGAGTTGTTTTAAAAATAAAGGTTGAAGACGAATTCTTGCGATGACTTAAGCAACACCACTGAACCAAAAGGGGTCTCTAAATAAGCCCATATATGATCCCCAGAGGTTATGTAAATGTATTAGCAAAATAATAGAAGAAATACAGGAGTATGATAAACTCAGTTCTAATTCCAAAGAAATATCGCACACTGTTTGTCCAGTCTACTGTTAAGGGCTGTCATGTTAGGTTGGCTTCTCTGTAAAGTGCAAACGTACTATTCTAGTAGTATCTATTTCCCTCCAAAGTACAAACAATCATCAGAGTAAATGGAAATCCGAACATATAAAAAATAAACTTGAATAATTACATTTACCTTACGCTCTGACATTTGTATCAGGTATTTATTCATTAGAGGAATAACGCAATTGATGCAGAGTAGATGCGAAGGGTTACTTGATTACTTTATTCCGTTAACGGAACAGAGCACATAATACAGAGTAGTTGCGAAGGGTATGATGTAATTATGCTAAAATGTTTACCTCAAAACTTATACGATTATGTGATATGATGTTAACATTTTAAGATTATCTTAATTGGTATCCCAGTGTTACTGAAGCTTATGCTCGACATTATACCAGCAAGGGTATTGAGGTGGTCTGAAGTATTGTAGGTATCAGTGGCAGGTGATTTTAAAGAAGAGAATGAAATTGCTATTATTGGGTCGTTGTATTACAGTTATTGTATTTCGATCCGGGCAAATATAGGATCAAAAAAGGCGGCACGTTTCTTCTATTACTCGTATTATAAGCTTCTGAAACCTGTTCTAAAATCGTTCTACAGCATCTCGGGAGCCCGTGTCATGTTTTTAGAAGGGAAGAAGCTTCGACGGTTTTTAGAATTATTTTTAGGTGCACAAAGTGAATGCGTGGAGGAACCAAATAACACACCTATTAGAGCAGGAGCAGAATATCATAGGGCCCTTATTTAGGGAGTTCGTTCATGCCCGACTACGTCTACGGTTTGACACCTTTAGTAGTTAGTATCGACCCTCTATATCAATGCAATTTAGTTAGTGGTCTCAAATTATGGTGTCGCTTTTCAAAAGGGGCCAATTTAAGGTTACACATGGTCAAACTTTTAAACTACTCCAAACATGTTGAAACATCTTTTCATAAGGATTACAAAATGTGTAGTAATTGGTAAATCAGCCACTTTAAAAGAAAGTTCGCATACAATATTGAAATGGAACGAGCATCCCAGTGTTACTGAAGCTTATGCTCGACATTATACCAGCAAGGGTATTGAGGTGGTCTGAAGTATTGTAGGTATCAGTGGCAGGTGATTTTAAAGAAGAGAATGAAATTGCTATTATCGGGTCGTTGTATTACAGTTATTGTATTTCGAACCGGGCAAATATAGGATCAAAAAAGGCGGCACGTTTCTTCTATTACTCGTATTATAAGCTTCTGGAACCTGTTCTACAATCGTTCTACAGCCTGTCCATGTTTTTAGAAGGGAAGAAGCTTCGACGGTTTTTAGAATTATTTTTTAGGTGCACAAAGTGAATGCGTGGAGGAACCAAATAACACACCTATTAGAGCAGGAGCAGAATATCATAGGGCCCTTATTTAGGGAGTTCGTTCATGCCCGACTACATCTACGGTTTGACACCTTTAGTAGTATGGACGCGACCCTCTATATCAATGCAATTTAGTTAGTGGTCTCAAATTATGGTGTCGCTTTTCAAAAGGGGCAATTTAAGGTTACACCATGGTCAAACTTTTAAACTACTCCAAACATGTTTTGATTCTTAAACATCTTTTTTTTTTTTTTTTTTTAAATGCTTAAATATAATTGTGAGACCCCACTTTAAAAGAAAGTTCGCATACAATATTGAAATGGAACGAGCTATCCCAGTGTTACTGAAGCTTATGCTCGACATTATACCAGCAAGGGTATTGAGGTGGTCTGAAGTATTGTAGGTAATCAGTGGCAGGTGATTTTAAAGAAGAGAATGAAATTGCTATTATTGGGTCGTTGTATTACAGTTATTGTATTTCGAACCGGGCAAATATAGGATCAAAAAAGGCGGCACGTTTCTTCTATTACTCGTATTATAAGCTTCTGGAACCTGTTCTACAATCGTTCTACAGCCTGTCATGTTTTTAGAAGGAAGAAGCTTCGACGGTTTTTAGAATTATTTTTTAGGTGCACAAAGTGAATGCGTGGAGGAACCAAATAACACACCTATTAGAGCAGGAGCAGAATATCATAGGGCCCTTATTTAGGGAGTTCGTTCATGCCCGACTACATCTACGGTTTGACACCTTTAGTAGTTAGTATCGACCCTCTATATCAATGCAATTTAGTTAGTGGTCTCAAATTATGGTGTCGCTTTTCAAAAGGGGCAATTTAAGGTTACACCATGGTCAAACTTTTAAACTACTCCAAACATGTTGAAACATCTTTTCATAAGGATTACAAAATGGTAGTAATTGGTAAATCAGCCACTTTAAAAGAAAGTTCGCATACAATATTGAAATGGAACGAGCTATCCCAGTGTTACTGAAGCTTATGCTCGACATTATACCAGCAAGGGTATTGAGGTGGTCTGAAGTATTGTAGGTATCAGGGCAGGTGATTTCAAAGAAGAGAATGAAATTGCTATTATTGGGTCGTGTATACAGTTATTGTATTCGAACGGGCAAATATAGGATCAAAAAAGGCGGCACGTTTCTTCTATTACTCGTATTATAAGCTTCTGGAACCTGTTCTACAATCGTTCTACAGCCTGTCATGTTTTTAGAAGGGAAGAAGCTTCGACGGTTTTTAGAATTATTTTTAGGTGCACAAAGTGAATGCGTGGAGGAACCAAATAACACACCTATTAGAGCAGGAGCAGAATATCATAGGGCCCTTATTTAGGGAGTTCGTTCATGCCCGACTACATCTACGGTTTGACACCTTTAGTAGTTAGTATCGACCCTCTATATCAATGCAATTTAGTTAGTGGTCTCAAATTATGGTGTCGCTTTTCAAAAGGGGCCAATTTAAGGTTACACCATGGTCAAACTTTTAAACTACTCCAAACATGTTGAAACATCTTTTCATAAGGATTACAAAATGTGTAGTAATTGGTAAATCAGCCACTTTAAAAGAAAGTTCGCATACAATATTGAAATGGAACGAGCTATCCCAGTGTTACTGAAGCTTATGCTCGACATTATACCAGCAAGGGTATTGAGGTGGTCTGAAGTATTGTAGGTATCAGTGGCAGGTGATTTTAAAGAAGAGAATGAAATTGCTATTATTGGGTCGTTGTATTACAGTTATTGTATTTCGAACCGGGCAAATATAGGATCAAAAAAGGCGGCACGTTTCTTCTATTACTCGTATTATAAGCTTCTGGAACCTGTTCTACAATCGTTCTACAGCCTGTCCATGTTTTTAGAAGGGAAGAAGCTTCGACGGTTTTTAGAATTATTTTTAGGTGCACAAAGGTGGAATGCGTGGAGGAACCAAATAACACACCTATTAGAGCAGGAGCAGAATATCATAGGGCCCTTATTTAGGGAGTTCGTTCATGCCCGACTACATCTACGGTTTGACACCTTTAGTAGTTAGTATCGACCCTCTATATCATGCAATTTAGTTAGTGGTCTCAAATTATGGTGTCGCTTTTCAAAAGGGGCCAATTTAAGGTTACACCATGGTCAAACTTTTAAACTACTCCAAACATGTTGAAACATCTTTTCATAAGGATTACAAAATGTGTAGTAATTGGTAAATCAGCCACTTTAAAAGAAAGTTCGCATACAATATTGAAATGGAACGAGCTATCCCAGTGTTACTGAAGCTTATGCTCGACATTATACCAGCAAGGGTATTGAGGTGGTCTGAAGTATTGTAGGTATCAGTGGCAGGTGATTTTAAAGAAGAGAATGAAATTGCTATTATTGGGTCGTTGTATTACAGTTATTGTATTCGAACCGGGCAAATATAGGATCAAAAAAGGCGGCACGTTTCTTCTATTACTCGTATTATAAGCTTCTGGAACCTGTTCTACAATCGTTCTACAGCCTGTCCATGTTTTTAGAAGGGAAGAAGCTTCGACGGTTTTTAGAATTATTTTTAGGTGCACAAAGTGAATGCGTGGAGGAACCAAATAACACACCTATTAGAGCAGGAGCAGAATATCATAGGGCCCTTATTTAGGGAGTTCGTTCATGCCCGACTACATCTACGGTTTGACACCTTTAGTAGTTAGTATCGACCCTCTATATCAATAATCAATGCAATTTAGTTAGTGGTCTCAAATTATGGTGTCGCTTTTCAAAAGGGGCCAATTTAAGGTTACACCATGGTCAAACTTTTAAACTACTCCAACATGTTGAAACATCTTTTCATAAGGATTACAAAATGTGTAGTTTTTGTACCACTTACGATATAGTCCATGAACTTTAGGATCTGTAACTCACAAGAAGGCGGAAATAAATCAGCCACGGCATGATTTTTCATGGAGTTGTCAAATGTTGTGGGCACAACATATCAAAGTCCCCAAGAGTCCCCCTTTTCTTAATTGAGGAATAAGGGGATAAGGTTTATACAGGGGTAAAAAAATTAAAAACATCTGATTCAAGTGAGCTATAATCATTGATTATGTTTTTCTAATCGCATGATTAGAGGACAAGGTATAGTTTGTCTAACTTTTGACCTTTTGGAATACAGGAACAAACAAATGTTCCAGGTCATCGTGGGGTAAAATTTCAAACAATCGAATTTTAATCAAACTAATTGCAAATTACTTGTACTACAGGTAGTACAGCCATTTAAGGTGAAATACAATCACTCCCTCCATCTACATCTTTTTAATATTGACTTTATAGGGCAGCGGCTTGTGACCTTCATAGGACCTGTATATAATCGTGTCATATGAGCCCTATAATTATGCGGGGAAATACTGTTTAATACATATTTTCACTTTATACACAACGAGATGAATACGTGGACACACTTTTGAAAAGAATCGGAGCATTCTGGGGCTTTACCCCCAGTATGACGTTGAACTGTTATTTCCATATAGTTAATTTACCATAAACCGTAGATATGGCAAACTATTAATACATTTTTTTAAATCCTTATGCCATGCCACAAACGATGGTATACATTTTAACACAATTGGAACATTTTAAAATTTGGCCCCCCTGTGCAAACTTTACCCCTTTATTCCTCAACTAGCACAAGGAGGAAACTTGGGGTCTTTTGATATGTTGCTCCGCACAACATTAGGAAACTATCCTGAAAAATTCAGCTATGGCTTATTTATTTCTGGGTGTTTTTCTATTTATCTTGGACTATATGGGTTTTGGAGTTATAGCGTAAAAAATGACTAAACCGTAAAAAAAGGGTCATCACTCCGAAATTTGGTAACAAGGGTCCACATTGAAAGTTACTCTGATTATATTTTAAATGTTGCAAATTATTGCCTGAGGAATGAGGACTCCCCAAAAGTATAGTTTTTTATCATGTTAAATGTTTACTTACCGAGATAAAGGTCAAAGAAGGTCAATGGCAATTTGGATTATGTTCCCCCTTGACCTATTTTGTCACATAACATGATAACTATGCATTGCAGATGCTACAAATTATTCCTTTTTTTGACACATTAAGCTAGATGAACAATTTATTTCATTTTTTTACCCAAATTGGAGCAACTTCTGATTTTGACCCCTGTAGAAATGGAAATTGACCTTTTTTGCACTTTAGCCATTTTTACCCAATAACTCTAAAAGCAATGGTCATAGATGGTACAAACTATACATTTTGGAATCCTTATGACTAGACGGATATGGCATACATTTCAACATGATTGGAGTAATTTAAAAGTTTGACCCCTGTGTAAACTTAAATTGACCCCTATTGAAAGAGTGACACCACAATTTGACACCACTAAGTACCTTGCATTGATATAGAGGATCCATCCTAACTACCAAAGGTGTCAAAGCTGAGATACAGTGGGACATGAACGATGATGTTTGACCCAAGTCCTTGCTCCCGCTCTATATCAACTTGAGACATTCATCAGTTGTTCCACGGTGTCCTTTCTCAACAATCAACGTCTAAAACTTTGCAATGGCGATTATTGGGGTACCTTGTCAGCTTTACCCAAACTTGGTTTAGCAACTACGAACAGTTCAAATTGCTTGGTAACCAATTTAACCAGCGTTAGACAATATTTAACCAACAATAACCAACGCCAAGTTGTTGGTATAATAAATCGATGGTATTTTTTCTGCATATTCATTTAAAGGCACTATCAGCATGATCAGTGATTTGCTAAATCGGAAATTAAAAAAATCATCAAAAATCAGCACGTAATTGAATGGAGATTCATATCTTTGAGCATTGCTTTTTTCTTCGTTTTCTGTTACGTTTTCAGTTGCAAAAAATAACTTAAAGGCTGACTCAGAGATTTCCCTAGGAGGGCGCCCTCATTTTTCAAACAAATCGTGTTTTTTGCATATACATAATGCTTGTCCATATACTAATCACTGTGTGAAATAGCTAAGCTCAAATCGAAGTCCTTCATATAGAAAATCACAACTTTGTTATTAAATTCCGGATCCGAAAATTTTTGTTATACACAGTATCCTATGGCACGTAATACTGTACATAAATGTTCACTGCATGGAAACGAAAAATCCGATTCATCTCAAACTTTGGAATTAAGCATTTTAGGTGATTATCTTAGTTCTAGTTAACTATTTTTAATTATTACACAAAAAATGTATATTTGAAATCTCTGAATCAGCCTTTAATATACTTGTCCCTCAATTATAAGCTATTTTTGCCAATTTCAAATATTTTGATTTTTTTTGGTGAATCACTGATAGTGTCTTATTAACATTTATAGGGGAATTGAGCACATCCCAAATGTCTGTTTAGTTTAAAAAGAACCATTATTTGGGCATGAATGCTTAGAACGTGAATGCGTGAAACTGCCCAGTTCACGCACTGATAGAAAGTACCTGAATAAATGGTCTCATGCAAGCTGCATTGCGGGATCAGCATAAATTGTCCATTTACCTTTTCTAGCGTATTCTAATCATGATTATCGTCAAATATGGAACTTAAAGCAATAATGGGTGATTTCTGGAGAAATATCATAAAACAAACATTTGTCAGATATTGCTCTTAGTATAGGTTTATGCATTTCAATTTTCACCAACGGCGAATTTTTAAGAACCACGGACACGACGAGTTTCACACGGCCCGGGATCGATTTATTTTTGTTTTAATTTAGTAATTATTTAATTTAGTTATTTTATTTTTCTTTATTTTAATGTATTTTTATAGCAATTTAGAAATTCAAAATTTTTTATTATTTTCTAATTTATGTTGACATTGTTCATTATTTTTTACTTTACTTATTTTTTTTATTTTTAATTATTTCTACTTCATTAATGTAACTATTATTCATTTACAGTATTTTATTTTTTATTCATTTTATTTTATTTTTATTTCGTAAATTTCTTTATTTTAATTTTGTTTTTTGTTTTTAGTTTTGTAACTTCTTTTAATCACTTTCTCAAGTCTTTAAAACCATAAATCTCGGCTCGTGATAAATCCCGGCTCGAATCAAACTCGTCGTGTGGAGTGTGTGTGGAAATAAACTCGCCGTGGGTTTTACAATCTCGTCGAGGTTTTTGCAAACTCGCCGTGGTTTTTACTAACTGGCCGTGTTTTTTTTTTAAAACTCGACGTTTATGTCTGCTCTAGCGTGCCATAGTTTGACCTTCAAAGAAGGCTGCCAATCCAAAACATGGGCACCACTGATCTCTATTCAATGGATTGGCTACGCAGGAGTAACTGTATATTTTTATATACAGTTTTTAGTGAAATTATGCTAGTTTTCAGTGAAAATATACCCCTAACGGGACCAATTTGCAGTGAAGTTATACCCCCTGCGGGACCTGTTCTCAATACATGAATAAATAAACCTTTAAAATAGGCAATATACCAAAAAAATGACACTTGTGCTACTTAGTGCCAAGTTATTTAATGTAATTGTCAATTGACATTTTCCGCTCCTTTTAATGCAAAACAAACTTTTACCCGGGTATAGGTAAGATACAGAGTGATCCCAAAGTGATGGATATGGGGTGACAACCCCCCCCCCCCCGAAGTACCAACATGCCTAGTACAACACAGGAATATCACAGGCACTTGATTTTGGTACTAATAGATAGCTATGGTCCTTCTCTTTCCATTGATATGAAAATGAGTACCAACATGCCTAGAATGACGTCAGAATGACGTCATAAAGTTCACATGTCAGCAAAACTGTTCCATAGTACGCAGTGTAGAATGTAGAATAGAGGAAAATTCATTTTTTCACCAAAAAATATCCGATTGTCTCGCGGTTTTTGGCTCTACTTGATGGGAAATGACTAGTTTTATATATTTAGAGCATTTTAGTGCTATAATAATGTGTTTGAGTCAGTCAAATTGCAAAATATCAATTTTACACCCTATATCCGTTTTTTTCATACTTTCCTCAACTTATGACGTCAAAGTGGCGTCATAATGGAGATGTTGGTACTTAATTTGATACCAATGGAAAGAAAACATTCTAAACTATCCTGTGGTACCAAATTTATAGGAATCTAATGTTCAGTAACGAACAGTGGGGGTGGCAACCCCCCCCCCCCCCGGAGTTTGTTACAAAAATGGCTCACTTAGACGAGGGTTAAAAAGTGAAAGAGGTTTTTTATAAAATGAGTACACTTCTCCCGAACATCTCCCGAGAACGTTTCAGAGATTTATTGGACAAACAAGTACAAATTTTTCTGCAAATGGCCTCGTGTCTCTTTAGAAGAGTAATGAACGTGAAAGTATTTTTAAAAGGCCTAAGGCATTTTTAACATCAATCATTTAATTTATTCTTCCATTAGCATGATTAGTACAGAAATGGCCTTTAGTGTCAAAAAATATCACATGAGGTCGCTTTTGTAGCACTCCCATTCGTGAAACAATTAATATTAATTTTTATCGATACATCATCGAGCATAATGTCCTCTTGCCAACTCCGGCCACGCCCTAGAGAAGATACCTCATTTATATTCTTGGTTTTTTTACGAACGATCTATCTAGCTTGCTAGCAGCTATCTAGCCATCTAGCTAGCTATTACGTTCATGAAATGCAGGTGTTTTACGCCTTTTACATATATTTTATTGGTATTTTTTCCCATTTCTTTTCCTCGTATTTCAATATTACTACAATCGTTTCTCGCAGCATTGCACAGATGTTTTCATATTTACAAGCGGGCCTAAACCTTGAACTTTGAACCTTTACCAGGGGCGCTTAAAACCACCCTTCTGTTTCGTCTAATGCCAGCATTATTTGATTTTTCCATATTTTTAAAATATGACTGCTTTTACAAATCAATCTTTTTTCTTTCCGTTTTATCTCATGTTGGTACTTATTGAGTTTTAGGCAAGTGTTCATGAATGTGTAATAGACTATCTTGTTGAAACTTCGCAAGACTAAATTAAACTGCACTAATAAAAACACAAGTATTGTCCTTTAAAATATCTACCTGAAGTAAAGGTTGAAAACTATATCAGAACTTTAAAGAATGATACTTTTCAATAATAATATACGACGCTATTCTGCTATAAATAAAATACGCACTAAAAATCTCAACTAACAATATAAAATATTAAAAAAACCTTTTCTTGAATATTCAAGTAGCAATACTTCAGTGTGTGGATTATACTTTGTTGTATTCCTTTAATGTCAAGACTCGTAGAATAGGAATTTGTACCATACACGCGCCAAAAAGAACACAAAACGTTTTAAGCACAATTCAAGAATCAACAGGTCTTCTGGTTTTTGGAAATGGCATTTCTGGACAGTCGCAGTTTATAATATTACTATCCATAGCTAATCCAATAAATCCATAATATGATGTGATGTGTTAAAATATCCTTTGAGTATATGGCGGTACAACATACAGCACTAATTGAAAAACGCCTTTGTAATCTGCGAGAATAAATATGCAAATAAGCACCAAATTTAGCATCTAAATCAAAGTGTGGATTTCGCGGAGGCTAAGAGCCATATAGAAATGGTGCAATTATTTTGTCAACTACCAGTGCAGCGGCAAAGAATAAATATCATCCAGTGTATGTCTGGGTAAAAATATTGAAATACTCACCATCTGCGTCGTATTTCCTCCATGTTTTGGTAAAATCCTCAGCAGTGCAATTGTTTAGACGTTGAGCTTGTGCCATGGTTTTATATTTCCAAAAATATATTCACCCAAGAGCACAGGTTAAAATCCAACCGAATGTTGATCTTTTAAAACTAGCAGCGTGTCCGGTCCAAAAAATACTTTACCCACGATTGTTTTCCTTTTCCCTGGTGCCGCGAATTAACTCAGACCGTTTGCACACGACAATCCCTTACCAACGAATGACAGCGCTTCGTGTTCAGTGGTTTACCACGCCACACATAGACAAAAAGGGGAAAATTTGTAGCTAATAAAAATGTAATAAAACCCTGGAGATCCCTCCTACCAGAAGCTTTAACGATGATAGCTGGGCCAATACGTGAAGAGGTGATGGTACCGGTGCTAGACCATTGGATGCCGGGTAATTTATCAGCAACAACCAATAGGGAACTGAAACGAGGAGGGGTTTGTTGTTGTTATTTATTTATCCGTCCTCTTCCTCTTTTTTGGAATAAAGTATAATAAATTGGTTGAAAGCCTTGATGACAATGAACTACTAAGTACTAACGAATATAGAAATTAGTTTCACGTGCCGATATGGTTGGCTGAATAAATCCATAGGTAACTATGCTTCACAATGGTATTGTATAGAATTTCAAAACGCTTACTCGAGCCTATATTGCTATATTAATATGATATTATGCATGAAGGTTAACCGGTAACATATGGAGTGTGTATAGCCTCATTACTATTTAAATTATTACCCATACAATTTCTTATAACAACATATATTGGAGGGTCTGTGACAAAATGACAGTAAATGAGCATAAGACTTGAAGGTTACTCTTAAGTGCTATCTTTTGGAGGTACGCTTGGACTTTAATGCTGCTGATCCATATATGATCACGATGTTTAACCTTCGTGTTGGTAACCTTTTTTATGGGTCGTCTGTTTTCAAATATGGATTAATTAGCTAATGCCGTGTATTAAGTTCATCCAATCGTCAAAATGTTTTTTATGAGGCCACTTCGTTTTGGCTATATTTTCCGCCTGTTACCTTCTATAGGGTGAATATTATCAACCCTACTTAAATTTAATTCTCATCTACACACACACACACACACACACACATACACACACCCACACACACACTTGGTATGCCTTGCGGGACCTTACACAGTTTTTAGACACTATAGAATAAAATAATATACGTTTTATAGTTAATTTTGGGTGCTTATTGGTGTCAAAATTAACTACTTTCTTAGACAAGTGTGATAAATTGTCTTTGGGTGATGTGCTGTATTTAACGGAATATATAAGTCAAATTGAAGTATTAACTGATCTGAGAGAGTACTCAATGTCGCGATTATATCATAGATAGCAGTGAACACAGTTACATATCGCTACACGGTCGTGCTCAGACGACGATCATCAGGCGGATGCACACGGAATTATTAACGACCTTTAGATTTCAGGTTTATGCGGGTGCAGATGCAGAAGAGACATAATGCCTAACTTTCCACAATCTTCAAGAAGGTATCGGGGTGCGTGCTTCTTGAGTGGAAATTTAGGCATTAGGTCTCATATGCATCTGCATCTGCATAATGGTGGGTTCAAACTTCATTGGCAGACGTCTGCCGACGCTAGCCTTTCGAACATGCTTTTCATCCAACGCGTATATTCATGCATCTGGCACGTAAAGCATGTTTGAAAGGCTAGCATCGGCAGACATCTGCCGATGAAGTATGAGCCCACCTTAAAACTGAAATCTAAAGGTCGTCAAAGGACGTCTAAAGGTCGTCAAAAACCTGATATATATATCTCGTCAGGTTGCTAGTCATTTTGCTCTAGGGACGTAACTTTTTAAGGGATATATGAAGATGATTTCCAAAAGGGCCTTAATCCACTTTTCATAGTGGAAATTGAGAAAATTCACGAGAAGATCACCATTTGTTTCATATAATCACATTGGCTATATCATAATTCAAATAATTTTCAGTGGCGAAACCAGCGGGTGGGGCAGGGGGGCGAGCTACCCTGCTCAGAAGCTGCCCCCCCCCCCCCCTCCAGCCCACCCCTAATGCCTGACCGTTTGTACACATGGTCTATGGAGAAGGATCGCCCGCCCCCTCAAAAATGCCTGGCACCCCTTCTTCTGCCCCCCTTCCCCCTCCCCCATTTGCAAAGGTCTGGATACGCCACTGTTTTGTTTTCAATGAAAGATTCCACATGTAGAAGCCAAAACACATTAGCCTTCTCTGGTTTTATACAGGGTTTTCTGTGTATTTCTGTTTGGGTGTAGTCGCATGCCGTAAAAAGGCCACCAAGGCCTTTCTACGGCCTTATAACGTTATATCGGATATAATCCTTGCACATAACAAATAAGAGTCAGTAGAAACATCCAAGAAATGATGGGCTCTTCATACAGTGCCTGGGGCCCACTAAGACTAGTTTTGTATAGAAAAACACAGTTTTCTATCCCCAGGCACTGATGAAGTGGAAATAAAAAATGGCACAAAGACCTTTGTGTTGAGCACGTTTTGTTCATAAATCTAGCCATTCACAAACCTAGCATGGTAAGAACGGCGCTTAGTGGGAATAATAATAATAATACCGATTTTGAAACAGACCAAAGCATATTCCTAACGTCGCTAGAGGAAAAATCTGACGATCACCGCAAAAAAAGGGAGCTAGTTTTATCTTTCCTGTTAGGTCTAGGACAATTTCCCCCCTAAAACAAGGCAGGGATCCGCTCCGTGATTTTTTTCAAAACTGCATTAAATGCACTTAAAGGTCCCAGGAAATGCAAATAGAATTGATGTGGTTTGTGTCAAGTCTACAAGGAGGGACAAGAAACCATTCAATATTTGGGTTGGTGATGACATCATTAGTGAAACTATTGATTTTTCAGAGAGTAATAGAAAATTCCAGGTGACTGGTGGGAATCTATTCATGACACTGACTGAAAATCAATAGTTTCACTAATGATGTCACTGGTAGTGTATTCTTTTGCTGGCCCTGTTAATTGGAATGGAATGTCCCGTAAAGATTTGTAGTAGGTTTATCATCTCATTTCCTGGGACCTTTAGGGAACATTAGGGAAATGTTAGGTGACATTTTAAGAAATGTGTGAAATCGCTCCTCGAGAAATAATGAATTGACCGGGGAACCCATGTAATTTCGTATGTTAGCTGAATCCCTTCCCCATCTCCAATCCAAAAAAAGAAATATCAATGTATTTTATCATGACGAAGGTTATGGGAGTCGAACTTTCCCACAATTTGAGTCTCTGTTAGAGACTTCAATGAGTTTTTTCTTTTCCACGCCAAACATGCCAACCATGATTCATGGGCTTTGGTTTGAGCTGCCATGAAATGGCTGCTGGTGTCCGAGCTTCCCCACTAAGCTCGCTTTGAAATGTTTCATGAATGCTATTGATCTATATATTAATCAGAGTCTGAGATAATGTGTGAAATCAGTTAATAAATACCGGTCGAGGCTGAAATTTACACAATTTAAAGCACGCTAAAAATTTTCCTCAGGGGCTGGGACGCTGAACAAAGAGCGAATAATTTGCGTTTATCCTAATGTCGTCTACTTTTCGGAAAAAAAGTGAACTCACCTGTGAAGCACCAACGCTTTGGAATAAAAAAAAAACTGATGCTAAAAGATGACAGGACTACCCGGAGAGTTATTTGCAACGGCTGCAGAATTTGTTTCTTCTCTAGACACCGAAGAACCCATGCCAAGTGGAATACTAACGATTTTAGACTTAATGACATATTTAAATCCTGGACAGCGTTTTCATCAGGATTGCTCCAAAGCAGTAACTTTTGATTCACCCGACATAGAATTCACGTCAAGATAAAGTGAGATATCGTAGATTTAAGTATACATTGACTAGAATTCGGTGCTTTTTTTTTTTGTTTTAATCATTTTTTCAATATTCCAAAATTCTAGAACCAATCATAACTGACCATCAAAGAAATACATTTTGTTATATTATAACAATTAAGATCACTTTGTGCACTGAGCTCGTTTTCTTGGGTTATTTCCGACCTTGGGAAATACCGCACCAATGGCTATTCATGGTGGTGGTGGTGGGGGGGCTCTCATTGGAAGGGGTTATGGGTATGTGTCGCCCATTAGACCCTCATTTTCAGACAGATTTTCAGTTCTACAGACCCCCATTTTAAGCCTATTTGAGTTCCAAAGACCCCCACCTTTTGTGAAAGAATCTGCTTTGTCCGAATTGTATTTTCAAATACCTCAAAATTCGATGAAAATCAATCTCCAAAATATGACCGAGTACCCTCCCCGGGATTCATTTCCCCAAGGGTAAATACCTTTCTTTGATAGGCTCAGTCCTCAAGTGCTGTGATTGCATGTAATCTATAGTAAAATAAAACTAAATGATAAACTTGAAACCTTTTGTCCTTCAGGCGAATCCACCATACAAAATAACATAGAAAGACGCCCAAACAAATCAAAATACATTGGCAGCTTGGAAGAAACAATGGAAGTTTTACGTTTTACAGAACCGTCGTTTAACAGAACATTATTTCTCAAAAAAGCTATGTGTTTCTTCAGGAAGCCCAAGTGGAAATAGCTTTATAACCTTGACAGGCGTTATTGAAGAACTATTCCACATGCATTACAATATACGATTGAACTTTTTTGAAGTATATTCCTTAACATTTTTACTTTACATAATTTGGGACTGAAACTATAAAATGTCTGAGGCTTCAGTAGAGGGGGAAAACACCTTACGCAACACTCCATAATTCGAATCTCCGCCGTATTTCCCCGTGTGCACAGTGTCTCAATTATAAACACACACCACACAACCGCATATTTCCTCGATCCTCCTCACATCCCTCGTTCCTTCCCTTTTCTATAGTACGTTAGACAGTAGCCTCAAGGCAATAAGCGCTGATGTCACTAACATTTTAGCAACCCATTTTTGGATGATATCCGGGCTAAATGTATTAACCTCAACTGTCAAGGAAATTTATGATGGAGAAAATTAAAAAAAAGATGGTTGCCATTGGTCTTTATCAAGATTTCTGTACAACTGTAAAATATGCAACGTCTGTGATTTATATAAGCCAATTCTACCTTGAAATAGAATAAAGTCAAATTCAATATGATGTGCAATTATTGATTAATAATTTAACAATTTGCTCTATCTAGAATTTCATAACCCTAGCTACTATCGGAGGGAAATTAATGTTTTATGTTCGTCGCCAATTTGGTTTTCATTGAAACGTGAATCCTCAATTGCAGTAGGCAGTGCTGTGATTCAGGTTCAGGGGCCCGACACAACCACGTGAAGTCTGAAGGTAACATATTCATGCACGCATTAGATTACTTTTTTGAGAGCAAAAATAAATCGGTGGGTTCCTTCTATACATGGGTATATGACTATTGAAGATGTGATCCCGGGATGTGCTGCTCAAAATAGGCTAGTTTTCCACATACATTCCTCAGCCCTCAACCCCCAAAAAATCATGCATTGCAAAGAAATGGTCTCAGAGTAAGTCTAGATGGGAAATTTTTTCCCGTCCTGGAAAATTCGGATTCATTGGAATACAATGTTTATACTGATTCTGAATATGGTTACGAACAAAAATACTTTCATCATCTTCAAGTTGAGTAACCATAACCGCCGTGCCTTTCGGACCCGGAAGGTTAAACACAGGATAGGTCTTGCACCGGACGAACGGTCAATTGGCGCAATTGATCATTCACGAACTAGGCCGTTTCTAACGGAACTTATGAAGTAAACCACACAACTCCCTTAATTATCGTGATTATAGAGGGCAAGTCGAGTCTTGCCATGCCGCCATTATTTATTTTCACAAATAAAATTTGATCATCGTGGTAAAGTCGGAAGAGATATTCGAAGGATTTTGCCATAGTCTTAACTTTTTGAAAATGATCTATTTATGGAAAATACTGGCATTGTTTTAAGCCTTTCGTCGTTCAAGAAAGTTAGTTTGTTAAACCCTTGGCCTAAGTAAGGCATGTGTGTCTAATCTTACTGGCAGATTTCATCCACTCTGGAAGAAATTCGTAATTTTCCATTCACACATCATAGGGGAGTCCGCGTTGTAATTGGTTGAGAGCCAGTCCTAAACAAGGTAATGGCCCTGCAGGAATCAATTTCTGATCACTTTTTGGGTAGGCATTAGAAATAGGTAGGACGCTGGGTACATGAGCCTGGTTGCTACGCTATACTATCTCAAAATAAATAATAAGCCCAAGTTATAGAGATAATTATATATCAAAAAAATATATTTTTTGGAATGTGTTGAATAAAACACAAAACATGCTTCAAATATTGCATGTTAGTGCACCTTCGAAGCACACCCCTATTCAGTAAATTACCTCACATTTGAATACATAGATCGTGTGTTTTTCCTCAAGTGTGAAGAAGACGAAACCGGACATGACAAGAGTGACTTTGCAACTGATTTTGGAGGATTTAAGGTACAAACATGCAAAATAATGATGTGTGAACAGGTTCGCGACGCCCGGCGCCGGCCTGCCTCGGGCCAAAACAAGCGTTAACTCATGAAAATCCATAAGTAAACTCCTAATTTATCCCCACATAGAAATTAAGAAATTACAACACAGTGAACCATAGAGCACTCTGCTCAGCATTTGCTCAACATTTCAAAACGCCTATCAAATCAACTGGAATTTGGGAAGTACGATTTGTCCAAAATATCTATTATAAAGAAAATGAAGTTGTTAAAATAATACACATTAAACCCTACGTTAACCTTGCAAAGGTTGAGCCATTGATATAACCTTCCAGGTAGCCAGCTGATTTGTTTTGGGTTTCGATGTTGAATGGTGAGATAATAAGTCGGGTTGGACCAAGCTCAACTGGGTTTACGATGCTCAAGAGCAGAAATTGCTCGCTGCCACGTGGAAGTATATCATCATGGGCCTTGATTCTACGGCAGGACGGATCTTTCAAGTACGATCAATCATTGTTTTTTTTCGTCGGCTTAAGCACCATTTATTTTATCGCGGTGATGTCTCTTACACGGAAAGGGAGTGTAACTAGTAAGAAATGAAGAGAATCGTACCTCCTTTTGCCAGATTACCTAGTACAAAAGGGTCATTTGCAGATGTTTAATGGGATCAATTAGGTTGCAGCTACTGAGCTTGTCCTCTCAAATCTCGAACCCGGTGACTGTGTAGCAAATACCAATAGACCATGATCCCAGAGAGATTATTCAGCTGAAAAGGTACAAAAGATTTGATGGTCTGCTTATAGAGTCAAGATTCAATATTCCTGACGGGTCATATACTGTGCAAATCACGAATTAGGGGGAAATAAGGTAATACACGGGTCAAATATTTAAAATATCCCAATCATGTCCAAATACATTTCAAATTCTCTGGGTAGCAGTAAGGAACAAAAAGTCAATGGAGGTCGAATGTCACAAAATCAGCTGTACACTGGTCAAATTCTGCAACTACTCTAGTTTAAATAAAATAGGCTCAAATTGTTCGTCTTCATACTATAATTAAAAATATAAATCGTTCGATATATCCGCTAGGTCAGGTTAACGTGTGGCGGGAGGTCAAACTTCAACCGCCATGCAGTCCTCTGAAACGGTTTCAGTGTCAGCCAATTGTGTTTAAACTATGCCTCAAGGGTATGGAAAAACATTTAGTTTTCAATCCTAATATCAAGACGAGCAATTTGAGCATACTTTTATTTACATCGGAGCATTTTGGGAACTTGACCCCTGATAGCTGATTTTGTGACCTTCGAACTCCATATCACATTTTACCCTCTATCTTGGTAACGAAACAATTTGAAGACACATAATCATACAAAAGGTTTGAGTGATTAAATCTTCAGACAGACCAGGTTATTTTTCTAACCATAATGATTTCACAAGGACATATTTTTACTATCTACAGTCTAAAGTCTTGGGTTAAAGGTTAAAAAGAGCAAACATTAACAAAAAAGGTCGATTGTGCAGAGGTCAAATTTTAAAGTTTTTCCGATTTGGTTAAAACGTAAATGGTGCAAATTATTGGAGAAACTTGTATAGGATTAAAATAACGGGCAGATTTGACTGTCTTCAATGCTCAGTTACCAAAGTAGGAGCAATTATGGTCAAGCGCCATTGTTTGACTAAAATTGACTTTGTTTGCCGTCTGGAGATGGCTGCTAGCTCCGGGGTATATCAGTGATCAGCGAACCTCTACAAATCCGCTGAGGCCGGGCTGTGAAGTATCACGCTTCAAATATACTCTACAGCGAGACCCCTCATCTATTTATGTATATCCATCGGATCGGTGAGCTGCGAAGCAGTCGGACACAAGTTTTCCCCAACATGATCTATCTTGAGCCATCTTTTCGATCTCTTGAGGTGAATGTGAGACCCCTCATCAATATTTCGGTATGTCTTCTTGCTATTTCATTACTTGCCCTGACATACTTATCACCATACCACTAGGCAGTGTCCTGAGTCTGGGAAGAATCCATCACACATTTTAGTGCACTGAGTGGATATGGATATGTCATTTAATAGGCGCAATCCTCAAGGGGATACCGCCATAAAATACACCTTAAGGGATAGTCTAGAAACTTCTAGCAATTATTTCTATTTTCTTTGGAAAGAAAACAAAATTTCTAAAAACATTTTCGTTTCCTAAAAAAACATTTTTTTTTTGTTTTCTTTTGAAAAGAAATCAAAATTTCTAAAGCCATTTCCGGCCACATTTTGCAATGGGTTTGAAATGTTTGAAGTTCAGAAAGCTTAAAGAAAATCTACATTATATCTGGATATTATAATTATTAATTCATTACTTATATATTAGTAGTTTGGTTTGATAACTAATTTCCCCACATTGTTTTATCCTCTTAGGAACGCCAAACCCACTTCATGTTACGAATACACTTAAGAGTGTTCAATTTGTAGCGCCCTGTATCAATCACTTTACAGTGTGTTTTGTTAAACACATTAAAAATATAGGCCCATGTATCATTTCTATTTCGAATTAATTAGCTATTTTAGGCAGTTGCTTAACAGCGTCGAATGTAACACCAAGGTGGTTAGTCGGTTAACAATGCAACTGTTTAAACTTTAAACATCATTTTCTTGTTGTAAACACACGAAAGACCAATGGCATATAATGTGGTGTTTAGTGTTTAATCAGGTTGAAAGTATAGCCTATTAAAACTAGATGATTAACGTGTACAAGTTTAATGTGCTAATACCGCACTACTTAACGTAATGGAAATGGCATGGTATTTAACACATTATTAGAAGCAACATTTTTATGGGTTTAATCCGTATATTTCAAGTGGATAGCTAAGTGAGGCCTAACAATATCACAAAGGAAGTGCTGACACCTACTTTATCCAACAATTAATAAAAACTTGATGACACCAACTGACTCAAACTCTAGCTCTTAAGACACCTTTTCAAAATTGAATCTGGAGATCACCATATTTTTTACGATCTCTGATTGTCACGCATTGACGTGTTATGTGATGCACCCCTTTTCAAGCCTTTATTCTCGAAACCGATTAATTCTACCGCGGCTGTATCTCTTTTTCGCCCGGTTTCCACCCTTCCTTTGCTCCATTGTAGCCTTTATTTTGCATAACATGATCCCTAAACGAACACATTGTGAACCCCCGATGAAAAATCGTACCACCGAAAGCAATTTGGCAAACAATCAGCATGATAAGTAGCAACTCGCTTACTTGATGCATTTTCCAGTTGGTATCGCTATCAAATTACCACTTATAAAAAGCCCTATCACTGGCATTAATTGACAAGAGTAAGGTACGGAGTGGATGATATGAGTATGGCATGATTGCTTGAACTTAACTGCATCATTTATGTTCTTACTATAACGGGAATTGATAGTTACGGGAGCACGCATTGGATTTTTGAATTACGGTAAATCTAAACTTTGACAAAAGCGAAATCCAACACCGAAATGAATCGTTAGATTCTCGCCATAATTGTACCAATCTGTCAACCGTGAGTAAAAAATAATGATTTGATTGAAGGAATGCACTACTCTGTACCCGTTTCAACTTTATAATAAAAAGGAGATTGTTTTACCATACCTAGAGTATGTATGCATGGCAAAACCAAAGACATAGGAAAGCACTAGTGATTTAAAGGGAGGTAGTTTCGTGAATATAAATTGCTTCACAAATGAAAGGAACAACCTTTGTTCACATGACAGGAAAGAAAATAAAGAGAAAATTGCTCTGAAATTATACAAAACTTTAAAATAATGTTTAAACCTTACAAAAGGAAAAACAGGGATAACAAACGATACACATTCTTCGTACCGACCGCAGAGCGGGGGAAGTAATTGATCCTTTTGGCTCGAATTATCGAAACGAAATGGAATAACATTTGCATTTGAGGGATTTGCTACCAACTTTTGCCAAAACTCTTAACATTAGGCCAACTTAATGTAAAGTGAGCTAATTTTCGCCCACTTTGCACGCATTAGTTCCAGTTCGCACTTGGCAGATATCTGTGGATTGAGCAGATCACTGGAACTATTTAGGAATTTTGCTCACAGTGGCTCGATAGCCTTGATACCTCACTGATTCTCTCCATATGGAATATTTTCAATGAATACAATTTCATGCAATTGTCTTTCCAATGTATACGCTTTTAGACTGACTCAAACAGACGTATACGCTTTTCTTTACGCTTATAAAATAATGATAAAAATCAACCACCCGTGATAACTCCTACACCAAAACACACCTGCCACATCAACGAGGACGAAATCGCATAAAGGATTAAACAAAGGTATCATTTAATGATTGTATTGAATAATTTACAAGCTGTTCTTGATACATAAAGCATATCAAAGGACAACGCCACGCTGTATTTGTGTTCATGTATAAACCATGTCTTTCTCAATTAAATGAATGGAACCATTTCTCAAAATAAATCAGTTAATTAGTATAATGAACAGCATTTGTGGAGCTACTCGTGTTTGGCTGTATATGACGCTTTCACGGGAGGTCAATAGGTTAACATGGCCAGACTTGTCCTCCAGAACAAACCAAGTATAGTATGCAGAAAATACAAAAGAATCACCTGCAGGAATATCTGAAATTTTCAGGTGAACCAGGTGCATGTATTGTATTTTTCGTATGCCTGGATGATCTGCAGGGCAAACAAAATCCATTCAATATAATTTACCTTCCGTAAAAGGGCCCTATTGACAAGTCAGTATTTATTGTCAGTAGCAGGTGTGCTGTGGAATGTCTGCATTGTTGGTTGGTTCAGACATTCTTTCTGCACACTGTCTATAGGTGTGTTTCTATTGGGACCATTTATCCGGGAAAAGAGACGGCTAAGGGATTAAATGTGCTCACTAGCGATGTTGCGGCTCCCGTCATACGGTAATAATACAATAGGCTTCGTTTCAAGTTAGCTGGCTACGCCTCAAAGGAAGCCTATTGTATGCGTACCGTACGAACGGCGAGCCGCAACCTCGCTAATAGAAACTGACTTCCCTCACTATTTACCGGTAAACACAACGGCAAAAAATTTTCCTTCTCGAGGAAAGGAAAAGCGGTGTCACTACGGTAAACGCCAATAGAAACACACTCCGTTTCGCGACAGTGCGAATGCAAGCGAGGGGGGGGAAACGAAAATTGATAATGCCGCGTGATTTAATACGATCGACGATAGGCCCTAGTGTGGACGGGTAGACTAGAGAGATGAGCAACATGATTGGCGCGGCCTCATTGATCTTACGTACATCGCCTCTCGCCGCTTGTACAACTATATGTACCTTCGAAAACCCTTCTCTAACGTTCACAAACATTTAACCCATCTAACCCATTTGCCTCTGAATTTTGACTGTAAAATGTCAAAATCGACATCAATCCTACTATCGCAAATCCCGCCATATTTTTGTTGAAAAAAGTCAACCCACAATTCTTTGCGTTGACCTCAGGGTGTACGACCTTTGCCCGGCAAGTTTAGTGGAGTGATCACGACCAGCAGCCAGGTATAGTATTTACCGGTAAACAGCGCCCAATAGAAACTGACAGTTATCCACCTTTTCCTTGCTCTTTCCCGGTAAGAGATTCCCGGTTAAAATGCAGGCTCTTAAATAGAAACACCGCTTGAGTGTATACCTTCACTGATCTTTCACACTGGATTCGTTCACCTGGGCTCCGTACTCGAAGCCACTGACGGCCATATAAGGTAATCCCAAAGAACCCAAGCAGGAGGTTAAGAGCCGGAGATTTACACAAAATGCGTTCCCATTTAAACGTGGATAACAAGCAACAATGAGTACAGAATCAAGCCAACAGTGAGCGCAATGAATTGAAGTTGCGCGCGTTGGGATCAAAATGTCTCTAAAACTGCACTTTGAGAAACAACGGTAGCTCTATAAGTTTTCTTAGTAGCTCAACAATACGTTAACAATGCATCAGTTAAACTTAAGGTAATCCATACGTGTATTGAGCGTTTGTTGCGACCATTTTGAATTCTTTCTATGATTTAAAATGTTACTTTGCCAAGAAGCAAGATGCGATGTGTTTGCCAAATTTAAATGGCATATTCAAAGTTTTGTTGCATTTTCGATGGAAATATACATTTTAGCCGGGATTTTTACCCATTTGTGAAAACATAGCATTCTTCTTAAATGTTACCCCCAGTATGACCTTGAACATATTTTTGATGGATTACTAAATATATTTAGATGGGGCAAACATTATCATTTTGGAAGTCTTGGGACATGAAAAATAATGACATACATTGTAACACAATCTGGGCGCTTTCAAATTATGACCCCTGACCCGCGTATTTGGTCCCATTTAGCAATGGTAAAATGTTCTCAAGATATATGTCGCATGCAACGAATCATTGATGCATATATCAATGATCTATTTACATCAGTTATATTTGATTTTTCATTTTCAGTTGCGGTTCTACCAAACTACCTCCTTTGTATACGCAAAAGAGCATTTTGAAAAATCCCGAGGCCGCACTTTTCTCAAGAAATGCCTGTATCCCTTTAAGACGCGTAACTTTCACAGCCACCAAAAATATCTCTCAGCACACATAATGTGTTTATTAAAGCCAACCACATTTGCAACAATTATCTGCTCACGACATCAATTCACTTCAAAATTGAGCGTTTCCCCAAAATTTTAATTGATATCTTTAGCAATAAACCATATCGAACGTGCCGACGTATAAAATAAACATACTGATAAGGATCTACAGTAACCTCTAGAATGGCTGCTAACCTTTTTAAGATTTCAAAACATTTTACACAAGGCAAGGTTGGTTTATCGCGGTCTTGACTACTTCTCAGTTGGCGTTTCTCAGAAAGTTATAATTTAGCTCTTATGTCTCTCAAAACTATGGTAAATTATTGTGCACATCTGATCAAACCATATAACACGGGGAATTCCATATTCTTACACACGCAAAAGGCAAACAGACAGACAAACAAACAAACAAACAAACAAACAAACAGAGAAACAAATAAACAGCCCGCCTTTCATCTAGGTATAGTGTAGCAATCTTCGAGATAATCGATTCTGTCAGACTAAGATTTTCTATTATTCCCGTTGACAGTTGCAACTTTCATTTATAGGTAATTGTGTTGCTATTCAGAAGGCTGATCATGAAACTCTTACGAGGTTCTACCTGACATCCTCAATTTTTGTGATTACAAATATTATTTTATTTCTGTATGTAACTTTTGAAAAAAGGTTGCAAGAGAAACGATATTTTTCTGCCTGGTAATCCTACCAAAAGATGGACCATTTTGGAAACTAAACAATCGGACCTAACACCTGATATGTATCGCTCCGCTACCAATCCCGACCCCGCGAATTTGGTCCCATTTAGCAATGGTAAAATGTTCTCAAGATATATGTCGCATGCAACGAATCATTGATGCATATATCAATGATTTATTTACATCAATTATACTTGATGCATTTTCCAGTTGCTGTTGCTATCAAAATACCAACCTTGCATGCATAAATAGCCAGGCTTGTTAGCTCAATTTGCAAGAGCGCCGTGCTAGTATACGGAGGTTGCCGGTTCGAGTCCGGCCAAGCGCACATGTTTTTTTTTCAACACTTGTGTTCACTGGCCATCTCTAGGGAAAGATTAATAAATATTCATCCTTCTCTACCTAGAGAACTAAGTAGTTAAAATTTTAAATCAGTCTCTTACACGGGCAAGAAAGTGCACAATATGTTAACCTTGATTTAATGTGTTTTTCATAATGTTGCTTGGATGGAATTCCAGTTTAAGTCGTTAGCATGCAGTGTTAGAATTTATTTACGTCATTGCCCCAAACTAACCATCTGCTGCTGGCAACGGATGTGTCGTCACAGCCCGACATGGATACCACTGACCTCTACACATATAGCGTGTCTGAGTCGCCGACTGAAACAACAGGAAGTTGCTTTTTGCCCTTCGCAATATGGCGGGAAATAATGCATACACCTGTTGGTGCACATATTCCACACAGATGTTCTATTGTTATACAAAATTCCTTTAACTTTGACAATAAAGTGAAGCCATATTGCGGAGGGCAAAATGCAACTTCCTGTGGTTTCAATCGGCGATTATTCAACGGTGCGCCAGCTCGCTATCCATGTGTAGAGGTCAGCGATGGATACCTCCAAAAAATGCTCCTTATACATTTTCTGCTATAAAAAGCTCATTTCATTCCACCAATATAGTTTTTTATTTAACGAAGATATGGTTTTAATCCATTATCTTCTTTAAAAAATATATCGTGCTTCGAAAAATATACTATGCTCCTGTCCTTTTTAAAGATTTGATTATCATCAAAGAATGAACGTGTATAGCAAGTAGAAAATGCAATTCGTTACCCTGATATTTCTAACACTCGTTTCCGGTGCTTAAAATCATCCTAATACAAATGGATTTTAAGCCATCTGCATCAATATTTCAATTGCAGCGAAGAAGCACTCCTAAGATATGGTCACTATTCATCATATTAGCTATCATGCTGGCCAGTATATGATCGGACCCATTATTTTATGTTATCCTAATCATATTGAAGAAGCTTTGTCCCACTCATGTCAGCTCGTGGATGACATTAAAGGTGCAACGAGAGATTTTGAGGCACCCAAATATTGTGTCATAATAGTCATTTTAAATTGATTAGACACTCAGTAGATTTCTTACCTTGTATTAAGTTACAGAAATGTCTCAAATGAGAGAAAAAAATGTGATTTTGATTTACTTGAATTTCAATATAAAACATAGGCTGAATTTCGTATTTGCTCCTATACGAAATTAGAAATTGCAAAATTTTTGTACCAAAGAAACATTTCTCAGCTTAATCCTTTCAGATAGGGATATTTTTGATGGAAATCTTTACATCAGTGCAAAAATCAGTACTTTTCGATTTTTAGGGACACCTGATATGTGAAATCTCTCGTTGCACCTTTAACGCTTCAAAATCTATGAATCGCTGAAGAATTTACAACACACATGTTGATGATCAATGGCGCTTTGAGTAGTAACCTTAATCACTAAACCAACACAGGTCATCTTTTGACCGATTTCATTGCACATTTCACCCCGATTCCGATTACAACATCAAATATGTAAAATTTTCAAAAACAAATCGAACTATTTTGTTTATTTTGACGACTCTGCTCGCACGCAAAGCGTTAAATACGAAGCAAATGCATTTAGTAAAGACTAGAAATCGAACCGACTCTCATCTCCAGATTTAAAAAGGCTTTAGTTTTATTTCTAAGCCGAATGAAGACTGACGCGTTAAGATAGGGTCGCGTGGGGTTCGCGTCAATCAACAGGACTCTCTTACCATTATCTAGATTCGTCTATGATATAATATGGACACTTACATTTTTCAGAGATTAACGATCTTGAAATGAAAGTTTGTCATCCTCTTCAATGGTGCTACACAATACGGTTTCTGAGGGATTTTTACCGCAGTTATGGTTTTGGGTTGCATAACATAAGACCTTGCCAGCTTGTATTTAGGGTAATGGATAGTAATTATTCAACAACACACGGTTCTACTGAGATTGGGGTCAAGTTACCCATTTATAAACTCTGTTATTAAATAAAGATAACAAATATAAGGGTTATGGGATTTTGGTCGGGTAGCCACGCTGTTACGGAAAAAAAGAGGGACGACCGCAAGAGTAGCAAATCCTACTATAATCTCTTCAAGTCATGCTAGTGGTATCACAAATCTCACTTAGGGTGGGTCTGGGTCAAGTTATAAAATAGGAAAATGAAACAAAATATTTTCAGCCAAAAATGACCTGAACTGAGTGTGTCATTTTTTAATTTTCCTTACACAATAATTTATTATTACGCCCGGTCAAAAACTCCTCTAGTAGGATTCCTATTCTCGGATGTTTGGGGAAGAAGGTTTGAAGATGTTTTCTCTATAATAGTTTCAAGGGTGCGGAATCAGATATTCTGGGTCCCACTAGCTGGGAGTGGTGGGACATGTGGAAAATAAGGAGGAAAGTGGAGAACAGGGCGTAAACAGGTTGAATAAAGGGTGGAAATGGTGTTTAAATGTACAAGAAATGTATTTGTATGAATTAGAAAGATAATAAATACTGGCTTATAAGGGTCTAGTTTCGACCATTTAGTTACACGGCTTACATCCTGATAGGTTTTCTAAGGTAATAGTCATACAGGCGGCAAAAAAATATCCAATGCTCAAGATTTAAGAAACCGGTGATCAATTCTACTGCTCTGGTCCATACTGATGCAAAAAAAAAAAAAATGCATTTTAATTATTTGGGTTACAGCTCTCTATACAATTTTGGGTCAAGGTTAGATGACCCCTATAAGAGGACAAGCGGACAAGATAGCTCACTCAGGTAAGCGCTGGACTCCAGTGTATGCTCATCCATGCGAATAGGCGTGCGTTCGAAGCCTGTGAGATTCAGTTATCTTGTAATTTCCCTGGACAAGAAATTAACCGCTTGGTTGTTGATTTACCATGCGATATTTGGGGAGCTGGTCCCGGCGGCGATGGTTATCTCGATGTATGTTTGTGATAAGGAAAGCGCTGTCCCGATCTGTGCATCCTTGAAATGAGCCAAATGGTTTATGGTATGTTGGGCCACAGTGATCAGCGGCCATTTGTGAAAGCGCTAGAGGCCAAAGCATAGGGCGCTATAGAAAATCTGCTATATATTATTATATAAAACATGCAAAATTGTAAAATAATGGCAAGGACGAACAATTTGACAACAGTTTCTGTGAAAATCACTGCTTTGCTTTCGTCATGTGTTTGATGATTGGAATGTTAATGGTAAGTCCACAAAAGAAGTTTTGGACCCATTTAATACTACAACAAAAATCAAAATAAATTAAACGTAGCTATAATATTTAGGTGGAAAAGCTGCCATGACGAGGCGGGGGAGGAAGAGCGGGGAGATCTCGTAATGGTATAACAGTATTTAATTGAAACATTTCTCAATCAATGGCATCAGTTCCTCTTACTTCTTGAGATTTGAGTGACGATTGTAAAATCAACTCTATCATGATGAACTTATGGGAGATCAAATCTATGCGACCTAAGGCCCATGCTGGCTAAGCCTAAACCGAGATTTGGAGAAGCTGGACGATCTGGGCGACAAATGGAAGGGAACATTTGAAAACTATCAAGTTTTAAGGCGATGACAAAATGGAATCCAAACCAGATTGACCTACTGGTTGGTGGCCCCCCCCACACAACTTGGCAGAGAGGGGTATGTGGGGATTCTGGGAGTCACAGTCGACAGCAAACTGACCTGGACAAGCATATTTCCAATATTAGCTCTGTGTCGTGTTGTAAATGATTATTAAAACTTAGGCTTCCGGTGGTTTCAATCGACGACTCTTGATGACCCGATTTCATTGCAATTTCACCCCGATTCCATTACAACATCAAAATATGTAAAATTTTCAAAAACCAATCGACTATGTTTATGTTGACGACTCTGCTCGCACCGAAAAGGTTAAATAAGAAGGCAAAGCATGTAGTAAAGACTGAATCGGAAACCCGAATCTCATCTCCAGATTAAAAGGCTTTAGTTTTATTTATAAGCGATCATGAAGACTGACGCGTTAAGATAGGGTCGCGTGGGGTTCGCGTCAATCAACAGGACTCTCTTACCCATTATCCTAGCTCGTCTAGAATAATATGGACATTACAATTTCAGAGATTACACGATCTTGAAATGAAGTTTGTCTCCTCGTCCAATGGGTGCTACAACAATACGGTTTCTGTGGGATTTTAACGCAGTTATGGTTTTGGGTTGCACAACATAAGACCTTGCCAGCTTGTATTTAGGGTAATGGATAGTAAGTTACTTCAACAACACACGGTTCTACCGAGATTTGGATTCAAGTTACTCATTATTATAACCCTGTATACATAAAACATAACAAATCATAAGGGGTTCTTGGATTTTGGTCGGGTAGCCACGCTGGTTCCGGAAAAAAGCGGGACGAGTAACAAAATCCACTATATCTCTTCAAGCCATGCTGGCGGTATCAAATTCATTTAAGGGTGTGTCTGGTTCAGTTATACAAATAGGAAAATAAACAAATATGTTAGCAAAATGACCTTAACTGAGTGTGTCATTTTGTAATTTTCCTTACACAATAATTTATTATACGCCCGGTCAAAAACTCCTCTTTGTAGGGTTCTCGAAGTTTGGGGAAGGCTTGAATATGTGTTCTATAGTTTCAAGGGTGCTGAATCAAATTATCTGGGACCAACCTCTGGGAAGTTTGGGGAACATTGTAAAATAAGGGGTCAATTTGGTACAGGGGTAAATATGAAATCAAGTCAAATTGTGTTTAAATGTACACCATAAGGATTAAAAAAAGGTATAGTTTGTCTGAGTTCCGATCTTTTGTTACACGGCTACATCCCTGATGGGATTGAAGGTCATCCAGAGGCAAAAAATGCTCAGATTTGATAGAAACCGGTGTCAAATTATTGCTTTGGTAATACTGAAGCCAAAAAAAAAACATTTTAATTATTTGGGTGACAGCTCTGTATACAATTTTGAGGTCAAGTTTGGATGACCACTGTAGACCATGTAGACCCATTACATTTTGCCCACTAAATTACGAACCCAAATACCAAACATGGTCAAGATTTTCATCAATTTCAACAAAATCTGAATCCAAGAGTACGCTTTAAAACCCCATCATGCCTTGAAACATAATAGGGTGTACCCGATACAAATGTCGGAACCTATATGGCAAACTATACCTTTTTTAATCCTTATGAAAGACCAATACATTGGTGTACATTTCACACCAATTTTAGAACTGAATTCCACATTTTACCCCTGTACAAATTTTACCGCCCTTAGTTTTTGGGTTAAAAAAGGAAGATTGATCCCTTGGTCATGGTGGTTTATCCTTAATACAGGGTGATCAGGGTACTGCATCCTGTATGATTCTATATACATGGGTTAAAAATGTTCGTAAATCCTGTGATTGGCCTGTTATATATCATACATACTGATTTCAGTACGGACCCCATGTATGGAATGCAAACAAACACACACAGGCCCATCTTCTTTTCTTCAAAACATAAGTCTACAATTTTATTTAATAGTTTACCTTTGCACTGACATTTAATTCGTTTGTATATGTACAAAACATTACCTTAAACAATACATATTTCTCATTAATAAACACATATGAACCTTCAGTGAAATAATCTATACCCCTTGTGTGATTAATCTTAGTATTTGCCAAGTGTCGAGCCATGTCATCCAGATTTTTCAGTTGTCACATGTGACAGCACATGAAACTACCCATCAAAGATAGTCCTTTATTCATTCTGTGATGTCAAATAAGGATCACTTTTTTTTTGAAGCAAGTAACTAAGTCCAATTTTTTGCCTTGAAGAAATCCCCAATACTCAAGGACATCCCCACGTACCTCAGACAATCCTCACCTCTAATGATTTGGCAATGCATCTCACAAACTATAGTTGGAGTAATAATTTCTTGGCCAAGTTACGTTGACGCAGTTCAAGCAACAACAACCGCGTGTACGCCAGGGCCAAGAAAATTATTACTCAAACTATAGCAATTTTGTTTTCATTAAATTTTTTTTTTATTTTGTACGAGTTAATTTTTTTTACTAAATGTTAAAATGACAATGATAACATTTCTGGAAATGCTGCAAAAAGTTAAATCTTGTACATGTTTACAAGATAACTGATTACCATAATCTGTGTAATTCTATTTTTACAGGTTGACCGATTCTGGGTCAATACCCTGGAATACCGTCCATCACATACTTCAATGGCCGTAAATGGTTCTATAATAACATTACCCCCCAAAGCCACTAAACCTTTAGCAGTAACATCTGGCACTGGCCACCTCTGGTGAATTCATCACCAGAATTACAATCTGGGCATTGACCGATGCTCCCAGGTAAACCATGGTCAACCCTGGATCATTAGTGTTTGGTGATGAGAGCAATGACATTATTCCCCTGGTTGGCTTAGCATAAAATCGACTTATTTTGTAAAGGATACAGAATATTTTATGTCAGCCAATACCATGCAGCCCAAGACAACCATAACTTCCCAATTTGAGAAAAGATTCTTAACAAAGTACTTATTTTCAAACATGCAAAAATTGGCAATTCCCCTAGTGCTATGTTTCAAGTCAGATCATTCTAGAAAAGATAAGTGCTATAAATTGTGATTTTTTCCAGTCATGTTGCAAACAAACAAAATTAATGTAGTTTTTAATGTCTCATTGAACTTTTCTATTGGAGGTAAAGATGAATCCTAATCTGCTGCCATTTATTTGATATCTAATTGGATGCTGCTGCTTGTACTACCTCATTTTTGAGGGGAAACCTTGGTGAAATATAAATAAAAAGGAGATATGCACGTTAAAAACTTTGCCAGAAGTTGTTATTGCCAGTTTTTTAAATTCATTTTGATCTGCAGAATTGATAGATCTGTGCAGTACTAATATAATTGGACAATTGATGTATAACTACCACATGAGCTGTATAATAGACAAGCTATTTGGCTGCTGTTTATCGTTTCAAGCAAAAGAGCTTCAGTTTTTGGGAATCTAAAGGGGTTCCATTTTGTGGTCCTGAACTGGACATTTATTATCTTCAGGTATGTGCAATTCTTCCAGACATACAATGGCTTGTATGTAATCATTTTGTGATCACAATTGTAATTGTGTTTGGACATTCCAATTCTTGAACAAACAACCAATTTGATAAAATTATACACCAGTCTTATTCTATAAAATTTAGATTAGGCTTGTTTGTGTTTAAAAGGGTATTTCAACCATTGGCGTCCAAAAGACGTCATAACAATGTATAGAAAATTCCCAAGACTTGCTTAGAGTATTTTTTGAGGACATTTTCAAGTTGTGCTTCTTTGGATCCCCACCTATACGTTTGAGGCATACAGAGGTTAAATAACCCTCTCTCTCAAATACGCAAACCGTGCCAAGGAAAGTCATTAAGTGTTCCATGAACACTGTTGGGACATCTCCCCTACCATCGCACTAATTGATTCAAGACTCCACGTATATAACAAGTCCATCAACGTGATTGATGTTTGAAAAAAATCCTAAAAACAACAGCAGGAACTTGGGCTGATACAAAATCTCAAAAAATCCAGAAAAATTCTAAGAATAATTACTGCTATGAATAATTTTTGGTTCATGTTTGCGACCTCTTTGGCGTGTCTTAATCCAAAGATACCACAATTCAAAATCTACAAATTTCACATTCCTAATTTGGACTGTAATTAAGCAGTCACAAGCCTGATTTCAAATTAACAGCTGCAGTTTTTTGCCTTGTTTTTCTGTAACACTATGCATATTGCAGCTCTGCCTTTCTAAACGAAGTCATCGAAGGAATTTGAGATCCCGGTTCTGTATCTTCTTAAAACAAATTGCATAAAACCTATGGGCAAATGCAAGAGCAACGTCATTGCATGATAATGGCCATCAATAATTTGAGGGCACCTTATGGGTGGTTCACTTGGGACTGGGGAAGATCCTGCATGTAGGACTTGAAATTAAAGATACCTAGGAGATTTCCAGGAAAGAGCGCCCCCATTTTTTCTTGAACCCCATTTTTTTTACATAATTTGAATGCTTACCAAGGTATTAGGATCACACCTGAAGTGATAAGCCGAACACGCCGTCGTTATGTAATAAAATGATGATTCAATAGTTTCTGTCGTGCACGCCAGAAAGGCAAAGCACGGTTTTTCTATGGGGATAGCAGGCAAGTTCAAAAACAAGGTTTGCGTTTCCTTTTTGCACCGTTTTGTCCAATCAACCTTCGAAACGTGCTCGGTAGGTGGTCTCCACCCGATCCAGTGAAATTTGAGACAAATTTGTATCCAAAAAAAAAATCTCCTGCCTGTCCCTACTTTTAATTATATAAGAATGTATACATCACCATAGCAATTATAACCTGGGATCAGGCACCCTTTTTGGATGTGTTTAAAAACTACTAGTTTATCAACACAGGATTTAAAACACAAAACAAATGATGTGCTTTTCTTCACCTTGGCTTGTTATTGTTAGCTGCGGGTCAATTGGTAAGAGTACCACTGCTAGTAATCCGACGTTGCCGTTGAAGCCTTGCACTTTTTTTTAACACTTGGGTGCACTGGTCAGCTCCAGGAAAGATTCATGATATTCACAAAAACTGCATCTTTTGTTTGTTTTCCATTTAAGGAAAGATGATGAAACTTTTCATCATCACTGTCCGGCTTAAAAAAATGTTACGCATTATGAGCAAAAGATAACAAAAAAAGTGTTTCTGTGTTTTGTCATTCTTTTTAAGTCCAAAGGGTGATTCCCCAGATTTGGAGGTAATTTGACAATTGAACTTTAGGGGTTGTAACCTTGTTCTACACTTTGTACCTTTTAAGTGGGAATGGAAAATTTTTATACAGTAAAGATAAGAGTTTGCACACTTTTGTACACATGTACTATTTGATGTACTATTTGTTTCCCAGCATGCACTATGTGACCTGACATCATACCCAACAAACAAGCACCTGCAAATTTCAAGATGGCAATAAACATCAGGCGATTGGCAATGCTAGATAACAAATTCCACATTTGATCCATCACATTTTGACACATGCACTCTGTGTTTTGTTCCATCATATTCCTCTAAATTGCTGTAACTGACTTTCATGTAAAAGTTTTAAAACTTGGCAGCATAGTTTCAAGACTTGTTAACTTTCGGATAAAAAAATTAACCTGTGGATACACACGTGTATGTGTTAGTGCAATGTGTCAGGTCAAATTCACCCTGCATTGTGGGTATATTGTCTGTTCAATTAACTAGATTCCGTTTTATTATTTAAAAAAATATACGCTTTCGAAAAAAATCACGAAAAGAAAAGTGTTATTCATCATTGGACCCCAACAAGACCATTGGGTTATCAACTTGAAAAATATATTTCTTCTGGATTTTTATTCAATTTACACTGATTTTTTTTTATTGGAAAACCGACAATAAAAATGTCCAGGTGAATATTTGACTTTTGACTCTGAACTTTGATGGCAGACCCATTCATGAATTAGGGCGCTTCAAAAGTATTTAATAAACTACCAAGATTGATTCATGGACCTTGCCTTGATTTCAGGTGTTTGCGCTGCATTAATGCATGAGTGTATACACTGAATCGTTGAAATACCGATACTTTTAACAGGGGTCCTGTCTTTTTTTATTCATTTGGTTATGAACAAAAGAATCATACAGCTCTCCTGTATAAAGCCCGTCCATTCAAGTTACCTGCCGTTCGAACTCGTTCATGGTCATCCTCTCGTTTGGTATTGCCAAATTCATTGCAAATAACAACGGTTCGGATTTTATCTTGTTGAACAAAGTTGGCAATTGGCAACAATATTGATCGTGAAAAATCAATATCCTCATCCTCCGACGATACTTTTACTACCTTCAAAGTGGAGTCCATGATCCTTCCACAAAACGTAATTACTAATGGTACCAAACATTTATTCGCTCCTTTCCGTTCAAAACTAGGTGAAATACTCAATTTCATAGATTTGAATGTTTTAAATTGTCCATTCCTTTTGTAATGTAAAAACACGTCTTTAAGGTCCAAAGATACCCAACACCTTTCCTTTCGTGATTTAATTCGAACGTGGGTTAATTTTTTTGAAAATCTTATAAAAACCAGACACTAAGTTAATTGACCAGACGTATTATGGCTCAATATGGATGTACTGAACAGTCTTCCCTTTTTCTCTTGGTTCTTCTAATTTGATTTTTTATGTAATGATTCCTGAGTGTGTAGCCTAGCAACGATTTCAAAGTAAGCCGAATGGGGGCACCACAAAGAGTTACAAATATGTATACAAAACATTTATTCAATTTCATAAAAAATCACTATCTTTCATTATTGTCACAGCTTTGGTAAAGTAATGATTAGAAATTATTTCGAGCATTAAATAATTAACACTGATCTTTATGGCAACTTAATTATTAAAACATAACATGCATTCCAACTGTATCATAAATACTGGGCATATTACTGCAGCCATCAAATCAAGGGACTATCCTGGTGAATTCCATTCACCCCTATTGGTAGGCACAACGGAATTGAGTACATATTCATGCCTCCCCTATGGGGGGGGGGGGGGTGAATTCATTTGGAATAGCCAATGGTCCAGGAATATATCCATGCACTGGTTTCACATGCAGCTGCACGATAAACACCATACATTGATCTGACTTGACCATGATTCTTCCTCCATGCCTGGTGTTAGATTGAATTCCAAAACCCATAGAGTCAGGCATATACTCAATTCTAGCTGTGCCTTCCATAGGGGGGTGTATGGAAGATGTGAATCAGCCTGAAATGCCTCAATATTGAACTCATCACCTCCAGAATTTAATTTTTGATAAAGATGTTACATCATGATTCTCCTCTCATCTTCATCAAGAGTTAAAACTGAAAAATCAAAAAACTTCCAAGATCACTTCAGCCTGGTGTCAATCTCAAGTCTGACTCATGAGATTTCAAATATATTTTGTGTGGTATAATATAGTCAACTAGAACTAAAGAAAGTCCCTAAAATGCTCATTTCCAAAGTAGAGATGAATCACAGATTTTTCGTTTCATCAGTAAACATTTATGTCAGTAATAATCAGTGCCATATACAACTTGTGTCTAACAAAGATTCCAGATCAGGACTTTTAAACACAAAGTTGTGATTTTCTATATGAAGACTTCGATTGAGCTTAGTTAATTTCACACAGTGATATTCTATGGACAAGCATTATGTATAATGCAAAAAACACAATTTGTTTGAAAAGGAGGGCACCCTCCTCTGGAATTCTGATTCAGCCTTTAAGCATCTGGATATGTTGAGTTGATTTATCAGAACCACACTATCAAACTTTGCTGAGAACCCTCCCTAAATTTCTTTTATTATTAATGGAGGATTCTTTAAAAAAATTAGTATTCCAGATTCATTAAAGGTGCACGAGATATTTGAGGCACCCAAATACTTAATAATAGTAATTTCCTATAGATTAGACCTCAAATAAATTTCTTACCTGTATTTGGCACAGAAATAGCTTAAAAGAGAGAAAAAAAGTGATTTTGATTGCTTATATTTCATAAAATAGGCTGAATTTCATATTTGCTCCTATAATACAAATTAGAAATTTCACATTCACAATTTTTGTAGCCAACGAAACATTTCTCAGCTTAATTCATCCTTTCAGATAGAGATATTTTTGATGGAAAGCTTTACATCAGGGCAAAAATCAACCTTCTTTGATTTTAGGGACACCTGGAATGTGAATCTCTCATTGGCACCTTTAATTTTTTCCAAAAATACAGATGGAAGATCTCAATTAATTCATATTGAATTTCCTTCCTTCAGCTCATGGAAGGCACACTTCAGAATATATCTGAAGGCTGTTTAACCACACACATCAAGAAAAACATTTTACTAAGGGTGAGAATGAACACAACAAAATAACAATGACAGAGAGCTGGGCAACAAAATATCATTTGTTGATACTTCTGTTAACCCCATGAATGCTAACTGATGATTGGTCACAATCAAACTCAAAGTGATTTATTTAGCTAATCAGCAACATGGTAAAAATGGTAGCAGGGCCGAAGAGGTATAGAGCTTAATTATTTGGAAGCTGCATTTCAAATGGTTATTGAAGTGAACATGTAACGCTAATTAGCTAATTGGAAATGCTGTATAAAAGTCATATAGTGCTCAAGGGGTTAAAACAAGAAGGTAAATAATAAAAGCCTTTGTAACAAACGCAATATGGCATGATCATTAAAACACCACACAGCTGGTTTTTATTATATTCAGAATCTCATTTCTGATTTTACTGCCAGCACAACATCTCCCCAACAAACTGAATTCTATTTTAATTTACTTGTTAATGCTACCAAAACTATACAATACCTACCTACTATATACAGTGTTTATCTTACAACATTGCACAAATAGTGTACAGCAAAACTACCAGATCTTGAAATATTTCCATACCTGGAAATACATTACTGGATTTGGTGACTTTATTTAAATAATCTCTCCAACCACTTAGTTCTTCCAGCTGTTTGAAAGTCTCAAATATTATGACAAAAGCAGAACCAAAACAGAATCTATCAATAGCTGTAGAGTTTTGAAAATAATTTAATTAGTTATTCTACTAACTATATCCTGTGCAAATTCTAAGAAATTTCTTGGCGGGCATATGTGATTGCTTTAAAAAATCTAGTTTTGCACAGATCTATATGAAGAATGAGCATATAGAGGGTGCTAAAACATACAAATCATGATTTTTGTATGCCTATATGCAAGATTCTTGCAATAGATTTTCTGATTTTTACAGGAGTAAATAAGTCTTGCATATCTCTACTTATATCAGCTGTCAAAATTGTGTCACCACTACTTAAAATTTTCTTAAAACAGACAGTTTGCATGGGGTCCAAAAGCTGTGTTCTACTCCTGATAAAAGATATTCTCTTACTTTTGTAATGGACTTGTAATTTACTACAAATTGGAAGTTAATACACTTATTAAACAATAAAATTGCAGCTATAAAAATCAAACAGCATGTATTTTGATAATAAAATGCATTAAATCGCATGATTCAATTTCCATGACATAGACATTTATAGTTTAATCAAGAAATTTTAACTGTGCAATATGCTTGAATTATTACATCGTGGGGTTGAATGTTCCAAATCCAGTAAGGCATTGCCAGCTTTGGAAAGCGTATCATATTTGGTAAATTGTCTCAACTGCTTTCCGGACCTAAAAACAACTTCACATGTAGAAAGATTCCAGTCACATTCAAACGTGTGTTTGCTGCAGAAAACAATCTCTTTCTTGTATAAAAGCAAGATATTTTACATAATAAATTGGCCACCTTTGTCTTTTCATCTTTCTATCATTTCCAAGTGTGACTCTATGTTTCAAGACATCACTCTTAGAGAACGCTTAAGTCAAAATCATTACACGGTTAGTATTCTCGGTTAATCTCTTGTAATTTCAAGGAAATTGGATTGCTGACATAAAGAGAGCAACTTAATGCTTGTTTATCCAGCACAAACCACTCAAACTACTTACATCAGGCAAATGTCTGATCAATGTAGTAGTGAAGAGTTGAGTGTTTTGTCAACATACATGTAGATACATCGCATAATCTGTAATCACCTTCCCTAACCCACTCCAAAATCCAATTCCGGTTTATAATCCCAGACTGATTAAAAGTCTCGCTTTCATATATTTAGGGAATAAGGGTATTGTTGGTTGATTAAAAGGTATTAACTGCCATTCGATGTGGTGTGCATGGTATCTTGAAATAGAGCAATGCAATAGATGGAGTTTTTCTGTAAACTCCCACTTCCCCCAAATAATCAATGATCTTTGTTCTCATTATGAAAAGAGAAAAATAATTTAACCTACATCTGATCTTATCCGAATGTGTTGTATACAATATCATGCTACTGCTGTTATTATGAACAGAATTGAACTACCCATGTAATGTGAAAATCCTATGAGATATGCCAAAATCAAAGTCAAAGAAATACACCTGTGTTAATATGCGCTTCTGGCTCATGTGCTATAACTTTCAACACATAGTATGCATAATACATAGTATGCACGACACACACACACTCCCTCTAGCCGTATATGAAATGGTCTAGAACCGCTCATATTGCATGAAACCAAATAAGTCCTTTATAAATTTAGATTTAAAGAAAATACCCTTTTTCCCCTCATCCCCAGCAGAAAACTTCAGGCTTAATAACCTGAGCATGAATGCAGTCAACTTTACACAATCTATACCGTATACACTCTAAGTGGAATCATCCTTTGCAATTGGGGAAGGGGCTGGGTAAAGGGGATGTGTGTTGTGAAGGGGAAATAAGGAAAGTACAAAAGTCCTCTCATTACACCGATCTTGGATAAAATTGCTGGGATACTTTTCCTTGTTAAATGGACCTCCCTTGATCAATGTTGGTCACCAGAGGGTGTTTTGAATCAATCCCATAATGCATTGCAGTGTGCCTATACTGTACTGTACTAAACACATGACAGTACTTAGGGATAAAAAGTGTTCCAAAAGTTTAAGGACCACAAGACATTTCATAATAATGCTAAAAATTCCTTAAGTACTAGCGCTTTGTGGGCTAAAATGAGTGTATAAGTCAAGGTTTTTGTGTGTTAAGAATATAATTTTTGTGGGATCACATGACCTTATTGAGGTGAAATTTCCCAAACCTGGTGCATTGTGGGATTGACTCAAAACACCCTCTGGTTGGTCACTGGAAGCATGCTCACTCAAATGACCTACAAATGTATCCAAACATTGATTGGAGGGGTTTGAAGTGGAGACACAGACAAACAAATCTATATGCTTTCCTTTAAAAGTTGAATTTTCCTCACTTGGCAAGCATCCAACTAGCTAAGGGCATGATTTTCAGAATTAGGCTCCTGTGTAATGGCCGAGATATTGTCCGTCTAAGGGTTTGATTTGTAGACAAATCGCTCATTACTAATTAAAGGGGCATTTCGTGATCTACAACCTCGTCCCCCGACTTAAACAAAAAAAGTTGAGATTTTAATATCATTTTGAACTGTTTGCCTTAGTAATCCATGTGTACCTAATCTTACGTGCAAATTCGGTCGTATCTGTGAGAAATTTGCCATTTTGTATTTTCTGTCCGTAAACGGACAGAAATTACAGCACAGTGGCCTATGGGACCGTGGGAAACAAGTAATTGCTCATAACATTAAACCGCAAGATCGGGATCAACTCAAACTTTGTGAATAAGCTTTTCTCAAGGATATTCAGTGAACAATGAATAAAACAGAAGGTGCTGGAACCACAAAATGCACCTTTAAGGTAAAACTTTTTGAAATATTACCTTGTGTGAAAGGAATATTTTCCTCTCTAAAGAGAAGTGGCTTATCTAAGCAGGCAATAAGAGCATCTGTATTAAGTATTCACATGTTGGTTGAGTGACCCCTTACAGAGCTATTTACAATATAAAATAGTTACATAGGGGGGGTTATATTTACAATATAACCCCCCCCCCCCTTCCCTCATGTTTAACCCATCACATTCCAAGATCCATCGAAGATGCCGTGGAAATAATTATCCCCATTCAATGTATCCCCCACTCGGATCCTCATTTTGGCTTATCGCAATAGCATTTCTCAATTCAATGTTTCAAGTGGGATGCGAGGCACACAGCATCACTTACCACAAAGCGTAACCCGACACTGTGCCCTGAGGGGATGATCTCTCTTTTGCAAGAACCCACTTGTTTGCTGATGTTGCTGGAGTGCTAGCCAAATCTTTGGATAAAGAAGTGTGACCTGTTGCTAGTGCTCTGACACTGAGAAGGGACAACCTGTGTGTGTTATTGGGTGGAAATTTACATGCCAGCTTGGATTAGTTGGTTTTCGCTCAACACAGTTCAATTTTAAACTCCTATTTGTATTATTAAAGGTGCATTTTGTGATTCCAGTAAGTTCTGTTTTATTCATTGTTCACTAGATATCCTTGATCCTTGAGAAAAGCTTAATCACAAATTTTAGTTGATTCTGGTCTTGCGGATTTGTGTGATGAACAATTGCTTGTTTTCCACAGTCCCACGGTGCTATAATTTTTACGGACAGAAAGTACAAAATTAGAAATTTCTTACAGATATGACCAAATTTACACATAAGATTAGGTACAAGTGGATTACTAAGCCTAACAGGTCAGATGATATAAAAAATTCATCTTTTTTGAGGTAAGTCGGGGGGGGGGGGACGAGGTTGTGGATCATAAAATGCCCCTTTAATCAATATACACTGTGAAATTTGCCTCAAAATCATTAACTCTCATTAAATTAACTCTGTGGTAGCTACTGGCCAATGTGATTGGATAATTGCATCATATATATAACCAATTGCCTATATATAACCAATCAGAGGCATGGAAAGAAAAGTGCATACAGATATAGAAGATCTAATTTGATTGGTTGCTCAGAGATTATATCATGTTATATCATATAACAAGCTAATCAGAGATACTGTAAGAAAGGCAGTGCACCTCAGGCACGGGTTCAGGCACTGCAATAGCAGTACTGAATTAGATTATTCTACAACATGAATGTTGGAACTTAAAGGCACATTTTGTGATTCCAGCACCTTCTGTTTTATTCAATGTTCACTAGATATCCTTGAGAAAAGCATATTCACAACTTTATAGTTTATCCTGACCTTGCGGTTTTGTGTTATGAGCAAATACTTGTTTCCCACATCCCCATAGGCCACTATGCAATAAATTATGTCTGTTTGGATTACTAATGTTAACGGTTCAGATGATATAAAAATCTTAACTTTTTTTAAGGTAAGTCGGGGGGACGAGACCGTGGATCATGAAATGCCCCTCTAAAATTAAAAATAAAAAGCAATTGTTCTGTCTTAGTTTATCTTAAAATATCTCAATAGGTATCATGTAATTCAGCTTTGAAAAATATTATGTTTACAATTTAACCTACATAGAAACCATTTATGAAATAACTTAAAGGAGAAAAAAGAACCAAAGGCAAATATTTAAATTAATTCCACAGTGCTATTTCAACATTAAAGTGGATATTTTGTGAATTTACAAATAGAAAATTACTGCCCAATTAGCACTGCTAACCCCGAGGTCAACCGCCTTTTTTACATTATCTCTGATTAGCTCATTACATGATACAACATGAAATAACATGATAAAACCTCAGAGTAACCAATCAAAATAGACCTTCTATATCAATATGCACCTTTAAAAAGGACACAATGGCATGAACAAATTATTCAGACATAATCACTTACACAAATTTGAAAACAAATTTGGATGTTCTCATTCTATAAAAAGATTAAAAACAGCAAGAGTTACAGGAGATTCCTGCCACAGAAAATCAAGGTCTTGATATCCCTGCCAGAATTTACTGTGTGTGTTTTTGACAATTAAAAGCATTCACATTGGGATTCAGTCATTATATATACTTCAGGCTTGTAGTAAGATATTGATCTGACAAGTGAAAGGTGGATTAGCTGGTACTAGCATAAAACCAATAGCAATGGTCTGTGAGCTGATGACTGCATGCTTTTCAAGTTTGATAAAATGCTGGCAGTAATGTCAGCATCCTTGGCTGCCACAGACTGCCAAGAATGCTGACATTACTGCCAGCAAAAAACATGCTAGAGACACTGTATTTCTGGCAGGGATGTCAACACCTTGATTTTTTCGTGGCCAGAATCTCCTGTAACTCTTGCTGTTTTTACTGTTTTTATAGAATGTAAACTTCAATGTTTTCAAATTTGTGGAAGTGATTTCAGTAATGGTCCATTTCATTATATCTGAATACTTTTTTCATGTCATTGTGTCCCTTTAAATTTTTCTTATCATGTCTCTGATTGGCTAATTACATCATACAACCCTAAGAATAACAATCAAATTACACAACCAATTTCTTCATGGGAGTACCTTTGAAGTGACTATTAAGTAGCCGCGGAGTACCCACCCGCAAGGGTACCACATCGCCGGCCGCAAAAGTGGGGGTTTTTTTTTTTTTTTTTTTTAGTAAGATATTGATCTGACAAGTGAAAGGTGGATTAGCTGGTACTAGCATAAAACCAATAGCAATGGTCTGTGAGCTGATGACTGCATGCTTTTCAAGTTTGATAAAATGCTGGCAGTAATGTCAGCATCCTTGGCTGCCACAGACTGCCAAGAATGCTGACATTACTGCCAGCAAAAAACATGCTAGAGACACTGTATTTCTGGCAGGGATGTCAACACCTTGATTTTTTCGTGGCCAGAATCTCCTGTAACTCTTGCTGTTTTTACTGTTTTTATAGAATGTAAACTTCAATGTTTTCAAATTTGTGGAAGTGATTTCAGTAATGGTCCATTTCATTATATCTGAATACTTTTTTCATGTCATTGTGTCCCTTTAAATTTTTCTTATCATGTCTCTGATTGGCTAATTACATCATACAACCCTAAGAATAACAATCAAATTAGCCAATAGTACTCAGGGAGTTTACCAATTCTTCCCATTTCATATTATTTTAGCTAAACTACACCTTGTTTTTTTTTTATAATGGTCAAAGTATACATACATATAATCAGTGCAAGGTGTATGTAAACATGCCATCAGACAATCCATCTCACCTCCCCTTTCCTGAATTCTATTTAGCTGAAATCGCCTGCTGTTTTCTCTACAAATTAAAACTCACCCATCAAGATCATTCAGAGTGGTTCTTAATGGCCACTTATCTTGCCCATTGGTGGCAACAAATATATTATTCAAATGAGGTATCTTTAGGAAGGCGGCAGCAGTACACTTAGCATCAACTTCTTGATCACTCATCCCAACCATTAGCAATAGAGTAGCATGGATATGGACTATATGCAAATGAGGTATTGTTTTATGGAGGCTAGTAGTTCATAGATTAACAGTACTATAGGGTGCTCAAAATAGAAAAAAGTAGTCTTTTTGATTTACACATATAGTAACAACTGTAGAGTTGTTCTAAAAAATACACTGTTGATAATAAAACGTTTCACTCAATTTGCAATTGATTGCTGTCTGTATACTTCAATGCAGCTACTAATTCACATAGGCTGGTATTCTGAAAGAAAGTCTAACTTTAGACCCGGGTTTAAACAAGGGTTAGTCATACATGAGTGGACCCTTTTTCCTTCCAAAACATTCTAAAAATGTGATATAATGGGTGCGAAACTTCCTCATTGATGGGCCAGTACAGCCCATCCATGACAACTTTTCTCGCCCGTTACATTTAACTTTCATAGTACTTTGGGGGGGGGGGGACAGGAAAAGGTCCACTCACGTAGGACTAACACTGGTTTAAACCAAGGTCTAAAGATAGACTCCATTTCAGAATACCAGCCATAGGGTGACCCAAAAATGCAACTCATGACAATAATTTTACACTGGCATTGTCCTAGGTTCTTTTTTCTGGGCCACCCTGTACTTTGCAAACTCTGACACATACACCACAGTTGTGCCTCTTCAATTATTTACTGCATAAGAGACATTGATCGCCATGTTGATCTTTTTTGAGTTACCCAAATTCACCATGGAAACTTATGATATCTACATAAAAACATGGAGATTAACATTAAAAACCTTAGTGATGACCCTTGCCTCTGAATTCATGAAGGTTGTCAATCCTTTGGGAAAGCTTTTACATCATAACTATAGTGTGTCTATAGTGTGGCTGTGCAGGACTAGAAAAAGGCTGCATCCATCTTCAAAAACAATGATCGATCACAAATCCAATCAATCTTCTACTCTCCATGAAAAGCTTTGATTAAGTGCTTTTCAAATATACCGAAAATCACAAATCGATTTTTTTCGCTGACAAAAATATGGAATACCGTCATATTTGATGAGACAACAACCAATGTAACAGATTAATCTCTCTACTACTCACCTGGAAATGTAATTGAGCTGTCTTCTGCACCTGGCTTTTCAGCACAGCATTAATTGCTATGCTTATAGCAATTGCTTTATCAACACCCATGAAAGCATAAAAACATTATCAATATTACATGAAGTAAAAAATACAATGCTTACTGTACAGTCAGTACAAGTGATTTTTAGCAAGCAAAATACCAAAGTGCTTACATCATTTTTTTTTAAATAGTGTCATGGGATTATGATACAAAATATTTTCAAATGTACAAATGAAAGAAGAATGATTTAGTACACGATCCTGCTGTGTGAGTGTGCCATCCTCCTTTTGTTCAATTCTTTGAGGCTTTGCAGGATTCATAAACCTCTTGCTTTTGTTTTGTTCAGTTTTCTCAAATTTAAAGAATAAATTTCTGTGTAGCATTTGTGATCTTGTAAGAAACGCCTTTAAGTTGTCAAAACTTGCTTTGGTCAAATTCATCAATACTCAGTTAAAGGTGCAACGAGAGATTTTGAGACATCCTTGTAAGGTGTCATATGTAGTGATTTCATATAGATAGACACTCAAAGGATTTCTTACCTTGTATTTTGCTACAGAAATGTCTTAAAAGTTAAAACAAAAGGTGATTTTTGTAAGCTTATATTTCAATAGAAAACATAGGCTGAATTTCGTATTTGCTCCTATACAAAATTAGAAATGTTACCATTTTTGTACCAAAGAAACAGTTCTCAGCTTAATCCTTACTGATGGTGATATTTTTGATATAAAGCTTTACACCAGTGCCAAAATCAGAATTTTCACATTTTTTCGGGACACCTGTTATTTGAAATCTCTCGTTGCACCTTTAAGTCAGAACTATAAAGAGATGTCATCGCATGTACATGTAGATATTTAGCATACATTATCATGCATGCTGCCCAGTGGCATATCGACTGCTGGAACATGGGGGGGGTGCAGTTAACAAAATATTGGAGCACAATGGACTAACATTCACATTTTTGCACCAATTTCTGAGGATTGTTTTCAATTTTTTGGCCTAAATTTGAGCCAAATTAATGAAAAATGTGCCAATTTTTGTGCATGCTTTACACACATTTGGTCCCGTTTAACACATGTTGGAGGGGTCTATGGGACGACTGGGGAATTTTGCTCCTGGTTCGACAGCCTCAGAATGCACTGATGCTGCCCGTATGCACTCAAGGTTACAGCTATGATTTGCCGATATTTGCAGGTTTAACGCTGAGCAAGAGAGTGACATCACCTCAAACTTGGCTACATGCACCATAAATGGCGAATTATATTAAAACGGCTTAATCTGAGTAATAAAAAATATACCGCGGTCCACGGGACTGCTTGTGTTGTCTGCCATCGCGGTTTGTGAATGATAGGCCTCGTATGACCTTTGACCTTGATATGTGGACCTTTGATCTCACTAAAAATGCGGGTTTTCATGTAATCTTCATAACCCAAATTTGGTCCAATTGAACTTCCCAAATGAAGTCAATTTTACATCACAAAAGACTTTAAAGAGAGTACCAAGGCTGGAACAAAAATATGAAGGAGGCTCTCTTTGAACAAAACCTTCCTGCCTACACAGGGAACTGATGCTTTTAAAAAGGCTGATGTCACAAGCAAATCTTGACTCTTTGTTTATCTGGTTAATGGGGTGATGCCAAAGAATTCATTCAAAACCTCTTTGGACCCCAGGAGAACGGTGAATGCTGAAAGGTAAAGAATTCATCATTAGAAAGATCCATCTCCACTTTAAACAATTTACTCCGTTTGAGAGATAGAGGAGTTCTACCTAAACAGGTTTTACCCATGGCTAAAAGGAGACAAAATCTCATGATACATTTATTGCAAGAGATTCTCATGAGAAGGCTTTCTACAGAATTCCAGTGTCCAATTTTTCTGGGATTTAGAGTCAAATTCCAAGCCTCCCCCGATCAGCTGTGTTGTCCTTCACATGGACAATTCACACAAAACTGCTAAAGAACTTGATATCTTCAACTTCAAATGGATATTCAGCCCTTTCTGGTTCCAAGTTTGAAAGCATCTCCTCCAAATTCCAGGTTGATTATTAAACCCTGTACTTGGTTTATCCTCCTTCACTTCAGTTTTGTACCACCCTTGTTTGTGACATCACCTGCACCATCCAAGTATAGCTCTAAGTAGCTGCAAGTGGATAATCATTCAAGATTGGCACAGGTCGTCTCGTCAGCAGAATGAATGGAGCTACTCCTGAGACATGGTTCACACTGTACAAGTTAATATAAAACAAAATAATGCATTGTGCATGGACAAGATGGTATATACCATACTATACAGCCGGCACTTTAACTTGAAATCGTTCCAGCAACCGGTTTGATTTCCGAAACCTCGGCCGTTTCCTTCTGTTTGGTCGGTTTCTATTTTTCTGAAGTTGGTATGCAAAAAATCCTAACACTAAGACTACAGATATGAAGGCGAGGAGCGGCACAGTCCCGGTGTTGTCAAGGCTGACTGTGTTGCCAGAGTTACGATTCTCCCAGATGGGGTTACCTTCTTGGACGATGCGATTGATGGGTTGTTCTCGCTTGCTGAGGATGTTGGGAATGACGGGCTCCACCACTGAGAGCAACTTCTGATGCTTGAAAAGATTGCTGCAAAATAACAACACAAACATGAATTATGTTAAGATCCCCTCATATACATCCACTGCAATGCAATTTCAAACATCAATGCAATATTCTTAGCTAAAACTCCTACAACAGTTTATGTCGATACAAAAATGCTTTCTTTCAGAAATCCACAAACATAGCTTTCTGACATCAGATTTCTTGTGTAGCACCACATGCTGCACCCATCTCAATTCCCCTTTTTAAGTTACAAGGTACAGACAATGCCGCATTTCTTTGGATATTGCAAAATTGTAAATTGTAAAAAAAGCGCAAATTGTAAATACGGTTGCCTTCAGAAGATCTAGATTTTATCCCTTAACAGCCTATGTATCAAAGATAATTCCTATCAACTTTGTTGAATTCAGGTAACAATTTAGGTTAGATTTTAAGCATGTATGAAAAATGATTTCAACAGTCATTCAACTTCAAGTAACTAAATAGTCCTTGTTTCCCTATTAAATTACCATTGCCGTCAATTCTCATGAAAATGCACCTCAGATAGTAAAAAGAAGCATTCCAAAACATGTTTTAATGAGTAGCCTTAACTGCTCTTGATAAACTCCAAGTATTGTTCTGATTTGCTAAAAAAATCCATCCTTAAAAGCAGAAACATCACCAAAATTAAACCATACAATGAACATTTTTCCCTATCCATGAAGAAGCATACACCATGACCAGGCCTAAAGATCACTCAAGCTAATGATCAAAGTAATTAAAGCACAAATGTAGCCAGAGTAGTCTTAAATTTCTTGATTATTTCCCCTGCAGGTGGTGTTGATAGCAATAAGTCTCTGCACCAAAGAGGAAGAGGCTTAACCAAGAGAAAGAGACTAACTAGAATTTTGCGGTTTGCAGTTTTCACGCTCTCATTTCATAGGACTTAATGTGGGGTCACCTTCACACCTCTACCCCCCCCCCATCCAGGTTGCCTTTTGGGCTGACCTTTTGGTGCTGAGTGACATGAAAAACCAATCCATCCATACATGTTTTTTTTTTTTTTTAAATATATAATTTTTGAACATTATTTTAAGTTTCCACAAAAAAGTAGGCCAAATGCAATGAAAAAAAAATCCCTTAAAAAACAAGCACATAGCTTTTTGCCTAGATGTTTACAAAGGAAACCTTGCCCCTCCTCCATATCCAAATATAAAATGCAAGCAGCTATTTTGGAGTCAAGATTATGAAATTGTCAAACCATTTCTGGATGACATACAGGACTGTCCCACAAAAAAAACTATACAATAAACTAAAAATAGAAAAAAATATAAAATGTGCATTTTGTGAGATATTGTGATTTATGTTTAGACCGATCCTAGTAAATCCTGTTGTTAATTCCTTCCAATTTGTGGCACTCTAACTGGAGAATTGTCAATTGAACAAAAGAATAAATATACACTTGGGCCAAATTTCACTGAAGGTTAAAGAAAACTAAAGGTATAGGTTTTTTTTGTTTGTCTCATCTTGTTGGGGAAGTAAAATGTTTCAAACAAAAAGAATGTTGTAGAGATTATAGCCAATGCATTATTATGCTTTGACCTAATCATAATATTACTTTTCTCAAACAGTGAAAAGCACAGCAAATTTTTTGTGGGGGAATTGGGGGACTCACTCCTCCGGGTGACAGTATCATGAAATCATGTACAATTTGTGAATTTTACTGCTGAAAGCAGGGGGCAGCCACAAGTCCTTCTGTTGGGGACAAAATCCGGAGCATCGCTCTTAATGGGGAGGGTCCATTCCCCTACCCATTCCCTACTACTGTTTCCAAAATGCCAGGAAGGAACATTGCGAAGAAACAACATGAACAAGACACTAAAGGAAATGATGGTAGGTTGTCCAAGTGCCCTCGGTTTTACTTTCCTCGAGGGTTGTTTTTTTAAATGGTTCTACCTTCTGATGAAACCTGGTGTAAGGCGGAGACAAAAAGAACTGTTTGGATTAAAAGGGAAAAAATTTTCCCAATGCTAGATGTATTTTATTGGCAATTGTTGACATTTATAAACTATATATTATGTTATATCACAAGCACAGCACTTTATACCTTTTTTATAAATTTGAATTTTCAAAGAATGGCTTGAAGTTGATTTTAAATGGCAACTCTGTTTGATATCGTGATCTAGGCAAAACTGGCCCCAACGTGTTTTTCAACCTCTCAGATAATTGGCCTTAACTCCTGAACCAGCCCCTAAATTACACCAACTAACAATCTTATGAAGCTGGAACATCTCTAGGTAAGAATCAGCAACTTCATTTGAGAGTGAAAACAAGAAGTTGGTTGGGCCCAAAAAATGAATCTTTGATTGTATAGTTTTTTTTTTTGGGACGTCCTTCAATTTTCAAAACATCTTTTGGGTCACACTTTTTTTTTTCTCAACCTTATGCAATGACCCATATGGTAAGCATTTTTTTAACGGAGAAAACCTGTACTTAAGAATAATTTTAAATAAATATATTGCTATAAAAATAATTAATTGAACACATATCGAGTGGTTTTTCATGGAAACGGATTATGCTAACCATACAATGAATTAAAAAGATTTTGTCTGACCACGCGCTATTTGAAATTAGCGCTAGTTGCAATATGGGATATGTATTCGTGTTATGTGATACGGCCGGCACATAGCGTCATACACCTCACACTGACGCTTTTATATTGTGTATTTCCTATGGCTTTGACCCAAAGTGCCGCCGTATCGTATCGCATAACACATTATACACTGGCGCAGTTTTTAAATAGCGCCATGGTACGACTAGATTGTTGGAAGCATTTTTTGGTTAAAATAATTTTGTTTTTCAATTAAACCACTCTATATGTGGTCAATAATTATTTCATGGAATATATTGTATAACATTATTCGTTGTACGGGTTCTCCTTTAATCATCCACTTGGCTTTGTGGCTAATAAGAAATACATTTTGTTATCGTTTAATTAGTATTGTAAATTTGGCCAATTTATAACTGAATGCACACATCTACCACAGTTGATCTGCTTATTTACTGCGCTGTCTCACATTTCCTGTTAATTTTTGTGCTCGAAGAGCAGCAACATCCAATACCAGAATGCATTGCACTGAATTTATACTTGGATGTACTGAACGTATAGGTCGTCTTTGGGATAAAATTACTTGGAAGCTTGCAAAACAAGGATTTCTGGGTCATCTTAAAAATGTGAATTTCACAATCCTATTTCCCATAGTTCAACTGATATCCCATACAATAGCTTAATACGAACTTTTAGTTGATTCCGATGGTGCATTTTGGAGAGCAAAAGCTTGGATCCAATGTCCCATAAGCCACTGTTAGTGTGTTGTAATTTCTGTCCATTTACTGACAGAATAAAAACATTCTTAATTTCTTAGAGACCACCAAACCTTCACCTAAGATTTGGCACATACAAAACAGTTGGGCCAACGGTTCAAATGAAATAATCATTTCAACATTGAAATAATTTGAGGGACGAGGCTTTGGATTGCCAAATACCCCTTTAATCTCTGATGGTTGCATGCATTAAGAAAAACATGACTTTTTTGTGTGAATATCAGTCCACAACTTACATCAAATATCCATAACTCTGGCAAAAAATATTCAGATTATCTTAACAATCCTAAACAAAGTAGCAAAAATGTGTAGTCACATGACCCCACCGATGTATGTATTCCATATTGCAATGCACTCTGGGATTGGTTAAACCCTTCTATACCATATGGTAAAGTTGAAATCAAACTATCGTGTTCATATCAATTCGAAATATGAAGGTATTTGCATGGGCACAGGAGACAATAACCATGAATCAGCATTCTTTGCATGCCTATGTTCTGTTAATATGCAGCAACAAAGCACTAGCTGATTACAATAATAACAAAAATATGAGCACATAATTGGAAGGGGTACAAGAGATCCCCCGACTGAGATAAACAATGTCGCTCTCAGCAAATCTACATTCCACGTGGAACAGAAATCTACTCGTCTGCCAAAGTAACTTCCTTTTAGACTCCGTGCCCACTCTCAATGTCCTGTTATGTGTAGCAGGAATCAAATTAGAAGTCAATTTCTTGGTCAAACGGAAGGTGCAGTCTCACGACAGTGCTTAAGAATAAAATTCAAGCTTCAACGGATTATGACAAATCACACAAGTTGTTAAGAATTAAAGGAAGCATTAAAATTGTTTTTATCATTTCTATTAGCCAAGCAGCATTTAATTTTGTTTCTATCATTTCTATTAGTCAAGCTCTCTTGCAGCTGTTTTGTCCACATGATGCTTACATCCAATAATCACTTTGTATGGAAGCAGAAGGTGTTTTGAGTCAATCCCACAATGCACCAGTTTTGGGAAATTTCACCTCAATAGGGTCATGTGATCCCATAAAAATCCTTTTCTTAATACATGAAAACCCTGACTTTAACGCCCATTTTAGCCCACAAAGCGTTAGTACTTAGGAATTTTTAGCATGATTATGAAATGTCTTGTGGTTCTTAAACTTTTGGAACACTTTTTATCCCTAAGTACTGACATGTGTTTAGTACAGTACAATATAGGCACATTGCAATGCATCATGGGATTGATTCAAAATACCCTCTGGTATGGAAGCAAACTCAAAACAAAGACCACACAACCCATATTTTGGACAATAATTTTTGGAGAACCCTTCTCATCAGTTGGTGGCAGCTGGAGATTGGCTACTATTTGTAATGTGATCCAGCAAAATCAGTCACTTTTTGGGCCAAATGAAAATTCAATTTTCAAGTGAACTGAATGTCAATATCTGAGCTTCAATTTGCTGAAAACCCCCATCAGAATTGGACTTTTGGTTTTGCAATATTCATTTTAATGTTGCACATAACAATGATATATGCTACAATGGAGGTTGAATAATTGGTTGTATATCAAAATCAATACTAGCTACAAATGATTCATTGGACTTGCAGTTCTGAGTGTTCCTTAGAACAATGAAATACAAGCTTCAACGGATTATGACAAATCACACAAGTTGTTAAGAATTAAAGGAAGCATTAAATTGTTTTTATCATTTCTATTAGCCAAGCAGCATTTAATTTTGTTTCTATCATTCTATTAGTCAAGCTCTCTTGCAGCTGTTTTGTCCACATGATGCTTACATCCAATAATCACTTTGTATGGAAGCAGAGGGTTGTTTGAGTCAATCCCACCATGCACCAGTTTTGGGAAATTTCACCTCAATAGGGTCATGTGATCCCATAAAAATCCTTTTCTTAATACATGAAAACCCTGACTTTAACGCCCATTTTAGCCCACCAAAGCGTTAGTACTTAGGAATTTTAGCATGATTATGAAATGTCTTGTGGTTCTTAAACTTTTGGAACACTTTTTATCCCTAAGTACTGACATGTGTTTAGTACAGTACAATATAGGCACATTGCAATGCATCATGGGATTGATTCAAAATACCCTCTGGTATGGAAGCAAACTCAAAAAAAGACCACACAACCCATATTTTGGACAATAATTTTTTGGAGAACCCTTCTCATCAGTTGGTGGCAGCTGGAGATTGGCTACTATTTGTAATGTGATCCAGCAAAATCAGTCACTTTTTGGGCCAAATGAAAATTCAATTTTCAAGTGAAAATGAAATGTCAATATCTTGAGCTTCAATTTGCTGAAAACCCCCATCAGAATTGGACTTTTGGTTTTGCATATTCATTTTAATGTTGCACATAACAATGAGATATGCTACAATGGAGGTTGAATAATTGGTTGTATATCAAAATCAATACTAGCTACAAATGATTCATTGGACTTGCAGTTCTGAGTGTTCCTTAGAACAATGAAATACATAGGAAGTTAGGTACACTATAATGGACATAGAAGATATAGATTCAAGTGTTGCCAGCAGAGAATCACAGATTCACAACGGTCTGTGGGCCCGGTCCTATTTATGGTAAAGCTAGTTTTGTTCCTGATGTAAAAGACCCACTTTTATTCCATAAAACAACAGTGCTATCTTTCTTCTTTGTCTTAATACAGCGAAGAATCAACCAGTAAAATCCCAATTATAACAACTTGATAGTTGCAGCGTGACAATAAAGAAGTTCTATGGAAATCATATGGATAAAACAAACAAGTGTTAATTGTTGACCAGTTATCAAATTGTTGAACTTGAAGTATCTACTATCACTTACTAACTGAAAATTTGAAAATACTTTCCAGTTGGAAAATTGAGCTTACAACAAGCCTTCAACATCACTTTCTCAGTGCATACAGTGTACATATTGTGAACAGTAATAGGATCCTCACACATGTATATAATATATGTTTTCTTTCTTTCCATCTGACTTTATTTCAGCATTTTTTTCCTGCAATATGGATGGTCACAACTCAACAAAACACAGCCTTGGCATAAGGTGGAGGCTATGCATGAGGCAACACACTTCATGCAATGTGTGGGTGCTTCAGTGATTCTTTCAGACTGGACAAAAACAGTTTCTTCAGCTTCGGTGGTTTAAATTTTGTTTAATTATAGAAACACTTGACTTCTCTGACAAACACATTCAAAATTGCCTTTAACAAAAGATTATGCATGAACATGCGTTAGTAATGCTTAGGACAATAGTGACTTTTGCAAAATGAATGCTCTAAACTAGCCTAAGGCAGTCTAGTGCATACGTGTCTGGGAAATTCCTCCTTTAATTGTGCACTCTTGACTAACAAGGCAAGATGTTTGATGACATGAAAGGAACCCTTCTAAGCAACTCGGAAGTGAGTTTGATACTATGTGAAGATTTGTGGACCACAATTCTATTTGGTGCACAAATCTATCTCTAGTTTGTTCCATGCTGAAAAGCACAGAATTTGCTGTTTCGGGTGATAATCCATCTTGCATTAATTACCTGTGTGCATACATGTAACTGTGGACCCTAGAGTGTGACTGATATGCATATTTCATATAGCACACACCCTCAGTTTTTTTATTAACATGAGATTTTAGAATGTTGGATTTGTTTATAATAACCTAATAAAATCCGGACAAAGCTGGAAATGATCCACATCTATTTTATGAAGCAGATGTAAAAGTAGATTTTTCTTCATCAAGTTCTTTCTAACTTTTCTAGCTTTTTTCTGATCTTTTTGAGGCATAAACAGAAAAATCAGAACATTTTTTCTTTTTTAGATCATATTTCTCCAGAAATCACACACACATTGATTTAAAATACTGCTCTAAATAATTCTCTAAAAAAAAGCAATTTGTCACACATCACTTGGTTCATTGTTTGGACAGCACAGTGTGCATTTGGATCAATCCTGCAAGTGATAATATACACACCACTTAACCAGTGCCTCAAATACACACAGCATAATACTATGCATACATACGCCAGGGAATAAAAATAGTGTCTGTGGTTTTATCACTTTATATGCATCTGAAATTCCTTGGGATTTAATCCACAAGTCAAGTAGCTCGCTGGGACAGGGCTGCATATTTGTGATGTGCTTACCGCGAAAAAACTCTAACACAAGATTTGGCATGTTTGTACTTATTTAATTGAATTCACTTTGTAAGCTGATTCAAAAATTAATAAAAAAGGAGGAAATTTGACAATTACCAAGTTTGGTGCTCAATTATCAACTTATTTCAAGATTTACTGCTTGGAAAGCATTAATTTTCTTCCCTTTTTAATCCTCCAATGTAATCTACACTGTAATTCCTGTCATCCTTCCCGTATTAAAAGTCACGTCCCTTGAATGTAAACCACAATATTTCCCCACGCATATACATCAGACTTGCTCATATCACGCCAGCTCCTTGGAATATTCATGTTGCATCCCGAGAGGTATTGACTCTGATAAAAACATGCAACAGGGCCATTGCTTCCTTCTCGCTACATATTTTTGTGGCTTGCTTAGTGTGCTTGATGTTTTGCACATTGGTTGATTGCAACCTGATTTAGTTGACAAGTTATCGTGCCAAGATAACTATCTTGGCAATAGGGATAAAGTGTGACCGAGTGGTTAGCCTGCATGTCTTGGGTACAAAGGGTTCCATGGTTCAAATCCCGGCAGGCGAAAGGACTAGCCCATCCTTCCAAGGAAACAGTAAGCTGTTAGCCCTTTGCATCTAGAGAGTATCTGTACATGTACACTGCAGTTCCAGGTAGGGGAGTTTATCATGCCTAAATGTCTAAATCCTGCTTGTCTATGCAATCTAGGCCTTAAAACACTTTTCTGGGGACTTTGGGCTACTTCTAGCCTAGATTCACTTCAGTGGTTTCATTGTTTTAGTGCAGTGAAGCTGAATCATTGCTAACAGCTAGTGAAACGGGCAATTCTGGCCAAACCTGCCCTTGATTTCTAGACATGATGTCTTGCCTCAAGGTCATTGTCTTGTCAATGAAACTGTAGCATCGTCTGGTTTGCCCACAAAATGTGCTGGCTGTATGTCACCACAGATCAATCTTGACTGCTAAAATCCTTGGTGTGTGAGAGGCCCAGGAAATTGCCTAGCATGGGTCCTGGAAATGTGTTAACACACTATGAAAGACTAGTAAGGTTGTAATAAATCTCAATAATGTTACAGTGTCCTTTTTAATGATTTCCTCATTTAGCTATGCTCTTTTTGGTCTCAAGTTGAGAGTGACATTCTAAGGTCTCTCTTCAAGTGCGGTAGCACTTCCACTGTGCTGCCTGTAATCGCAATGTGTATAATGCTGTAACTCAGAGGACAGCATACTGGCATTCGAAGTTGCAAAGAGTTTGCAAAGGCATAGGTTAATTCTGCTCGAATCTTTATACGGGCTTACATCTCAATATATATATTATGGCTGTTTGAAACTCTGCAGATTAAAGACTATTCACTTAAGTATAAGTGTCATTTCTCTGGTATCATGCAAGACAGTTTCCCCTGGGTGGCTAGTAGAAAAAAATAGCCATGCAATCAAGAGGGATCGGGTTCAAGATCATGTAGTTTTGCCTTTAATTTAACTGAATGCACGCTGGTGCATTTGAGTCTTTATCATACCGCTCTACACTACATTTACTCAGATATTATCATTTACTTGATCCCCATAGGTATTTGCAGTCATATGATCTGCTAGAATCATGCATAGAGGCCAACATCCTCTTTAATTTTGAAACTGTGAAAGTTTGCAACTAGTTCATTCACTCCCCCACCCAGTGGTGGATTTAAGTAAAAGGGCCCTGTCAGCCGCTAAGGTGGGGCCATAGATCGCTTTCGCAGCGTAATGTTGCCACTTTAGTGCGAATAGGTGGTGTCGGGGGGGGGGGGGGGGGGGGGGGGCTGAGAGCAATATTTTAGGGGGCCCTGTCAGTAGCTGCTAACACTGCTGACTCTTAAAATCCACCACTTCCCCCACGCAAAGAATTTTGTATTAAATCCACCTGCATAATCTACACTATAATTACTGTTATCCTTTCTATATTTTGGAGTCACGTCTGTTGAATAAGCTGCAATCTCCCACACATACATAAAAAGACTTGCTAATATCAGGCCAACCTGCTGGAATATTCATGTTACATCCCGAAAGAGATTGACATTTAAGAAAATGTACAACAGGCCTTTTCACTACCTTTTTGGTATGTTGAGGGGCATCTGTTTAAGGGAGTTACTTTATAAAACTACCCTGATCCAAGTTTATTAGTTATCAATAGAGAAATGTACAAATCAATGAACCTAATCAATACAGCTGGATAATTATTCAAAAAACAAAACCATATTTTTTTTACCGGGTATATTTTCTGCTGCGGAGCTATAATAAACAGATGGGGAAATCATGTGGCTTTCAGAAAGTGGTGGTAATATAATTTATGCAGAGAATACTTATACCAATGTATTACACTGAATTTATGCAGAAATATCATATACCAACAGGGTGGTAATATACTGTATACCAAGGGGGTGGAAATGCAATTTAAACAGGGATGACATATAATGGGATGGTAATATACTGAAATTATGAAGAGATTACTTTGCAATGATAACTAATATAATTAGGGTGGTAGTATACCAAATTTATTTTTTGTCCAAGAAAGTTGTTTTTGACCCAAGGAACATGTAAAAATTGTACAGGGGTCAGAAGTAAAACAGGTCTAATTGTTTTGAAACCAAACTAGTCTCAAATTGTCTGGTCATATCCTGTAACCGAAAATGCACATTTGCTCTGCATTTGACATTTTAGTATGTAAATTCGATGGTAAGTATTAATGACCCCATAGGATATGTAGACCATTGTTACATTTTGATCTCCAATCATGTGACCAAATCGTGAAATGAGTGAAGTATTATATTTTTTGGTTCCCTGGGATGATGAAGAATTTGCAACCATTTTGAAAAGAATCAAAGCATTCTGAGAATGTTACCCCAGGATGACCTTGAACCGTTATTGCCCTATAACTATTAAACTATAACCCACAGATAAACTATACCTTTTTAATTCTTAGGATATGGCCAAAATGTTGGTATAGATTTCAGTACAGTGTGCTAACAGTATAGGTATGCGTCAAAAAGTCTATGATAGATCATACAACTGGTAAGTGAGAAGAAACCACAATGATATACACCACTAAATCCCTGGCCCTTTTCAATTCAAAAGTACAAATGCGCATATAGCAGCCATTGGAGTGAATAGGACTTAAAAGACATCCCAGGTGTAAACGGCTGGTTGCCTTAAAGGTCCCAGGAAATACAAATAGAATTGATGTGGTTTGTGTCAAGTCTAGAAGAAAGAACTAGAAAGCTTTCAATATTTGGGTTGGTGATGACATCATTAGTGAAACTATTGATTTTCAGAGAGTAATAGAAAATTCCAGGTGACTGGTGTGAATGGTAGTGTATTCTTTTTTCTGGCCATGTTTATTGGAATGGAATGTCCTGTAAAGATTTGGAGTAGGTTTATCATCTCATTTCCTGGGACCTTTAAAGTAGCGACTGCTTCAATGAAAAGAAAATATACAGTAGTATTTGTAATGGCTGGTTCAGTATTATTATTATAATTATTATTATTCAAGGTTTATTAACATTGCACATCACAGCCAATGGCTGAATTGAGTACAAATTACAATGTAAAAACATCAAAACAATGCATAATATAATAATACATACAACATAATATTAAGGAACGCTCAAATAGCAGTAGCACTACAAAATTAATGGGCTATAAAACCAAAAGAATTTAAAATCATTTAAAACACAATGTTTGCTCCATATCTATTGCACAATCATTTAAGCTAATATTAACATGATTAAACAGCAAAAAGAATACTTTTCAACACTCTGCTAATATTCAGCACACTATACTCGATTCATCTGATATGTGACCCCGTACCATTCTTGCGGAGGTGAAAAATTCAATGAGGCGCAGGGACTTCTGTTAATCATGTTATTATGAGGAATGTTAAGGCCTGAAATACACTATTGTGCGTTTCCATACATGAAGGAAATTGTATTCAGTGGCAGGTGAGTGGGTTATATGACCTCCAAGATAATCCGATGTGGCACGTGCATTTGAATTCTTTTTTATTTTCCCTCTCCAACTTAATTGAATAGGTCCAAAACTCCAGGGGGATGAACGTATCAACGCGAATCGACTATAACCACACACACTCTCAGTAGACACAAGCATCAATCCCAAATCACCCACATTACTCCTCCAGTGACTAACTCGCACCTCCCTCCAAACCACACCTCACAATACCACATACATAATAAAGATTACTGCACCGATGACGTGAGGACGTGAGGACGCTCTCCAGCCGGCCCGACAATACACGGCTGATGTATTGATACAGCAATGACTATCAATAAATCTCAAACTTGTTTTATATGGGAAGTTTGACTACTGTTTCTTGCAATGGTTATCAATTAACAAGCCCTAACCACTGTACTATTACAACAAATATGTACCAATCAGGACCCGAAGAGACTGGAAGACAAGGAAACCTATAATACTGATTTGAACGAGGACGATGATGGTGCCGCTTGAAGGGAACGGACAATTTGAACAAAGCCGTAATGCGAACACATCGGACCATTCAATTCACACGCTTTGCTTTCAATACAGAAGGAGATGACTGACATGAGAAAGGAATTACAGCTAAGTAACAGAAAACCAGACTGAAATACGAAAGGTAAGAAGGACTTGTAATCTAAATGAAACTGTACGTGACTCGAACGAGCTACAGCATCACACTCAGAGAGACTTGATTGATATCGAACAAAACAAGCTTCCCTGCATTAAAAAGGAAATTGCAGGAAGCGAATGACCTAGAACAAAATAAGCTCTCCTTCAAGAATGACTTTAAAGGAAAATCAAGATGGGTTTGAAACAACGAGCTCTTATCCGAGATACAATGATCTAAACAAATCTTTGTTTTTATGGGATCCTGAAAAAGATGGGGACCAATTTTCTGCGACAATGGCCGAAGTATTTGAAAAGGAACTATGGATTATCTACTGGAGAAGCACACAATGTCTACATGGTTAATGCACACCGCCTTCCCACTCGTAATACCAAATGACAAATGGTGTCCCCTCTCCCAGCCCAGTTATAGCCTATTTGTCCATATGAGCGACAGAAACTACTTGGGGCTAATGTTAAAATCTTACGTAAAGGTAGTAAAATTCGGGTTTTGCAAGATCCTCCCCCGTCAATGACACGTGAACGTGGGGCATTATCCGGTATTGCAATACAGACTATACGACTGTTTTGAGGACCAAATTACACGAATAATAGTTGTGAGCTCGGTATTTTGAATGGAACCAAAACACCGCAAGGGGACGCGGAGAGTGGGAAGAACATAAGATGACTATTTTAACTATATCTCACACTAAATACAGAACACCCCATCTACCACAGATGTGTGATCAATTATGGGATATTTAAATAGTTCCTAATACCCAAATTTTTACCGCACGTTTGTGCGCAACCCCAATAGTATAACTTGATAATAATGAAACCATGAGTTCATTAAGCCACAGTCAGTCATCATTGCCGTAAATTTAAATTAAAAACGCCATTCTATTTTTTCCCGGTTGCTGGTGTTTGCACTCTGATCGGTTCTTGTTATTTTTTTTCACTATTTCATGACGTCATAAATGTTGGTATTCCGACGTTTTCGGCATAGTCCCGCCCTTAAATTCTTTTATAGCCAGCAGGTAGCCTCTCTACATTTATTTCAATATATGTTACTACAGCCCACCTTGCCAGGTTGGTTGGTTTGTCTCATCCTGAACAAATGACATGGTGCTTTAAAAATTTGAATGATATTCTCGAATGGGATATTAAGCAGAGTTACATGTACAATCACAGTCAGTGACTTATAAAATCCAGTTATATTACTTCATTCATATAGCCTAATGTAGGCCATTGGTTTGTAAGCTTTTCGAATTGTTTAATTGTAGCCAAAAACAATTCCAACTCCATATTTATAATAAATGGAAAGGTTTTTGTTATTACTAAGTATCTAATGACTTTACTCTCACATCTTAAAACCTGTCATTGATCCACAAGAAAGATTCAAAATATTTAAATTTCCTGGAATAGCTTAAATTAGGAAAAGGTCTGTAGTTATTTTTTTTCACTGCAAATTGACAGAAAACTTAGAGGGCAACAGTGTTGAGGGATGTGAACCCCTGTTCAATTACGTGCTGTAGAAAATGTCCGCAGTCGGCTGCTTCGGTCCTATCACCTGTAGGTATACTTCCCACTTGTAACAAGACAGCAAGTCTGATTTTGTGCGTGGGGTGGTTTTTTAATTAAGGTCTGATTTAGCATATCACTGAGGTGCCTTTAAGCCCCGAAAATACAGTAACACGATAATCGGTAGTTAAAGGACGGTTATTTTTTTTAAAATTAAGACATCATTGGCGTATTTTTGTTTAAAGGTTTTGCATCATCATTTGTGTTTCACGATGCTTCTGACGCTCGCACCTCGTCTTCTTACAGCCCTCAAATGATATGTCAATACCTTTCCTTTTTTTTTAATTACAGTGAGTTACGTAAACCTGTAAAATTCCACTTATCGCCTAAAGGAAACGATTTGGATCACGATTCGTACATGACTTGCATAATTAGTTAAGACCAATCTAAAAGAAACGCTGAAAGTTGTTAACCTGGTCAATAACAAATATTAATACACCTGAATCCCAATTGAAATATAATAACTGTTATTTTCAAGAATCGTCATAGGCCACTAGTGTATAAACTTGCTCGGCTGCCTGGGCCAGGTTTTAGACAATAACAGTTATTGTGTCATCTATTTTAATTACATATTACGTAGATTATTTCCTTGTTTAATTTGTCTTGTCGTTATTTTTGTATGTCTCTTCCGTCTGACTGAACAAATTTATGTCGAATGCCAGTTTTAATCCTCTCATATTTGACAGCACTCTCATTCTAATCTGTCCATCTCTGATAATGCTTGTAATATCGACAGAAATTCCTACTTGTACCTGCAGTTATTACAACAGTAATTCCTTTTACCCTACAATACTGTTAATTGTGACCTTTCCTTACTCCATCTCAACGCCCAACGTCCTTAAGAACCACTCCACTGATATTACCCATTACCTTGCTGCTCTTAATTGTTCCTTTGACGTATACGCATTCACTGAAACATGTTAGGTTCAACGAAGACGCAAACTTGATTCGATCTTCCTGACTATTCATTTGAAAATTGTATAGACTTGGTAGAAGAGGGGGGTGGGGGGGGATCGCGGGGGTGGGGGGGGGGGGGGGGGGGGGGGGGCCCCCCAAAAAAAAAAAAAAAAACAAAAAAATCCCACTCTTTGCACTCCAAAATTCTAGTATATAAAACGACCCGATTAAAAATTAATTCAATGATTGCGATTCAGTTTTCATCGAAATCACTAACTTATCCCACAATATTGTCATAGGTGGTCATGTACAAACCTTAATCAGTTGTCTAGAGGATTTCCCACGAGATAATAAATCCCTCCAATATTATCACTAGAGAAAATAAACGTGGTTACATTCGCGGGCGATTCAATCTGGATTTCAAAGTATGATGAAAGGCTCTGTTATCAATTTTTGTTAAATTTATTTTATTCTATTCTAACCAGTTTATGCCATGTATTGATAGACCTACCCTATACAAATCAACCTTCCACAGGGTTTTTCTGCCACTCTTACGACAACATATCACAAATGAGGCGTGCATGAATATCAATCTCTGCATTTTCGTTACTGCTCTTTCCGACCATTCCCCATCTTTTCAATCACAAATACAAAACTCGCATCGTTTGAACCCAAAGCTGCTCACGAAAACGCACGTCAATTAAAACCGATATATAAAGGTTAAAAAACGCAATTTTCACTTGTAGATTGGCCCTCAACACCACAGTTCAGAATTCAGATGAGGCCTATAAATAATTTCCTGATAAACTTACAGACTTAACATTCACTGCCCTATAAAATTAAAATATCCAACTAATACACCAAAACCACTGGATTATTAATGGTTTAATTAAGTCTATTAACACTAAAGATAAGCTTTACAAGAATTACCTATCCAAACCCACACTAACCGCAAAATAAATACACTAATATAGAAATTATCTAATATGTTACTCCTCTAGCTAAGTAACCTATATCACTCCTAAACTAGACTCAAACAAACAATATGAAAAATGTGGCAAACACTTAATAATTATTCGGTCTAACTAATCGCTCCAAATTAACCGACTTTTTTTCACAGATACTAATGTGACAAAATAACTGAAACATCCGATATTGCTCAATTCAATGATTTCTTTACAATACTGGATCTAATCTGGCAAGTAAATTTCTGAACCTGATCCCAATTTTACCTCACATATTAAACCTAGCTAGCGCCAGGCCTTTTTCTTCTCAACTTCTAATCTCCACACTATCCTGAGTCTAAACCAGTTCGGCTTCCGTCCCAAAAGGTCAACGTACCCATGGCGATCAATGAATTTTATTTAAGTCACTGAAGACTGACAATAAACATGTAGCTGGTATTTTTAGACCCTGAGTAAAGCCTTTGATACCATAAATCATAGTATTCTACTAAGAAACTTAATGAATAAGGGGTGGTATCCGCGGCTTAGCGAACATATGATTCAAAATTACCTAAGTGATAGGACACAATACGTATTGTTAACGAGGAATCGTCGTCTTTTTTCTACTATAAACTACCTTGGTGTACCGCAATGATCCATTCTAGGTCCACTACTCTCCTAGTATATATAAATGATCTCCCCGTTATGCTCACAAACGTCTCAATTCAATATTTTTTGCCGATGATCCCAATATACTCTTTGTCCCATAAAATGCATTAGGTCTTATCTACATTACTCTGATTTAACCAATATCTAATTGGTTTAAACTAAATAAACTCTCTTAAACATTAAAAAACTAATTACATTATTTTCAGAAACACTCCAGTATAAAAATAGATAAACAATAAAAACAAAATTGATATAAAGAATTTTAAACCTCGTCCACACTACCACGTTTTTAGGCATCTTAATTGGATGATGAGCTTAGTTGGAACGCAAAGAGGTTCCTATATAGATGGAGCAAACTTTCGTCATCTTATAACTTCACCGCGCTCAACTGTTTTGCCGACCACAAAGAAAACATAAGTACCAACAATAGAAGGCATGGCTGCCTCCGCTTCTTCCACATACTGTTGTGCCCGCTTGCATATAACACTAATCGTAGTGATACCAATTGATGTGTTTAGAGGTGGCCATGTGTCATAATAGTGGTAACCTGGATCATTGTGCTCAGATACTCCACTCGCTTAGGTGCTTAGGCTCTCTAGGTGAAAGATATTCCATTGAGGCTGTTTATTGAAATCAAGACGACGGATGTGTCTTTTCAGTTTCGTTGTGTGGCCATGGGTAGACAAAATTTAACCACCCAATAGCACCCAACTACACCAACAACTGATATTCTTTGCCGGAATTGGTTTGTATCGAATTGAATTTATGTGTATACAAGCACCAAATATTATTATTCCGTGCAATATTCAAAATGTCAGCGCCCCGCACGGACACTGGTTTTGAATGGGCTTCACCCCTTGGTTGTAACTCCCATACTACCGCCTTCTGTAAGATAATCTCAAATACAATGGTATCATCGTAAAATTCGCCCTTATATCCCACAAAACTCACTCCGTACCCTTTATAATACATTGTTCTTCTATATCTCAGCTATTGTGCCGTAATATGGGCACAAAACACCACTCATTTAGATACGTTTTTCATTATGCAAAAACGTGTATTACAGAACCTGTACCAACTCACTATGGTTAGCTCGTACCGACCCTCTTTTTATTAACCCTTGACACCCTTAAAATTTACGATATCTACAAATATCATCTTTTCATCTTTATTTTTTAAATTATAGCACGGTTTCTTACCCAATGATGTTTATGATAATTACTACTTCATTGTGAACAAGACATACTTTCACATGTATTCACTTCTAAGAGATCTCTATGTAAAGCATACACATACTCTACCTGCCAGAAACACTATTCAATCACAAGGTGGCCCCTTACTCTGGAACATCACTAAACCCTTCCCTTAAATATGTTCTTCTATATTAGTTCAAACTGCACTGAAGCTCATATTCTTAATCATTATCATTAAATTTCCCTTCTACTTTCCATTTTACATCAGCAGGCTTTTTACCATCACTTGTTTCTCACCGATTTTGTCCATTTCTCCATTTGGCATTTTTTCTTTCGTCTATCGCGTATATGAATTATGCTGTTAATTATATCCTGTTGGTGTGTCTTTATTTGTGCTCAGGGTATGGGTGGGTTATGATAGTATTGTTTCAGTGAGGGGTTTCACGTTCTGGGATGGCTATGAATATTTGTATATGTTCTACTGTTTTCCGCTTGAAACTTTTTTTTTTGGTTGCTACAACTATTCACGCTCTGCGTTTATGTGGTAGCCACATCTCCTTCCCAGCCTTTTTCCTTTTGTAATAGATTTTGTACCTACTATGTATATATTGATTTGGAGATGGAAATAAATTGATTGATTGACATAAACCTACATTCGGAAAAAAAAAAGAAGAAAAGTGTAACTACACTCAAGAAGTATCCGCAATCCATAGTTTCACCATATAAGGGATGGGGCTATCTGCATATCTCTTAGTGCGAGCCTTAGGAACAGTAAGGAGATGAGAATTTCTCAGCAATCTGCCCGTATTATCACCTCTTGTTTTAGGTTGACATAAACCTACATTCGGAAAAAAAAAAGAAGAAAAGTGTAACTACACTCAAGAAGTATCCGCATTCCATAGTTTCACCATATAAGGGATGGGGCTATCTGCATATCTCTTAGTGCGAGCCTTAGGAACAGTAAGGAGATGAGAATTTCTCAGCAATCTGCCCGTATTATCACCTCTTGTTTTAGGTAACCAACTACGGAATGTAGGGGACTTGAATAGTTTTTTAGAAAATTGCAAACAAATTTGATCACGTCTTGTCCTTAATTGAACAAAATTGCACTTGTCAAGCGCGTCAAGCGCGTCTTCATAAGAGTTGTAATCAAAGCCAAGTATAAAAGTACAAATACCTTTTGGTTCCAGCAACATACTTCATTACTTATAATCTCAACAGGTGCCAATTGGAGTGGTTAATCGGCTTTTCCTTTCATCAATGTCTAATGTATCTCTTTTGTTTTACTGTCCACTATTTTTGCAGAACAGGCCTGACATCGATTTGAGCTTAGCTATTTCACACAGTGATTAGTATGTGGACAAACATTAAGTACACTCTAAAAAAACATGATTTTTTAGAAAATTGAGGGTGCCCCCATCTTGAAATCTCTGAGTCGGCCTGTAACGTCCAGGCCATGGGGCCATTTCCATAGCAAACATGAAAAACACTGAATAGGCAGCTAATATCAGGTATTGCAAAGTATTGTATTACGCCTGTGTCTTCCAATGGTTCATCTCACCATTCCAATCATCACCTTCAGATATGAGCATAGTATAGCACTAGTCTTATACCATCACATAGTACTAGTCTCATATCATCACACAACACAGTCCCAACCACACATGTATGGTGTATGTAGTTATCACCAATGGTACCAACTTAACAAGTAGGGGAAATTACTTTCAATTCAACACAACACTTGTAATTCATCAAATTCCTAACTTTGTGAAGACTCTGTAATAGGACCATGCATATGGGATGTTTGCTATCCCTTACATAGCCTACGGCTAGACTAAATTACTTTTTTACTGTCCACTGCCCACTTTGAAAAATTAATATTACCCTCCACCTAGCCTCCGGAATAGCACTTACCTTTGACCACATCAAATTGCTTTTATACTCTTGTCCACAGTATCCTAAAGCAATCAAAATGTTCACCGGTAAGCACGTCAAAATGATGCATGTGATGTTTCATATCAGTGTTTTCAACACCATGCTACTTTCGAATGTCAAAAAAGTGTTCTCAAAGTGATATTTTCAGTGGGTAGGGTGGGTAGTGGTCATTTTTATCCTGTAGAATCCAATGGTTAGGGTTAAAATTTTTGCCCTCCGGTGTCGTGTTTAACCTAAATTTTTTTGTTGGCAATACTTGTCATACCTCTCAACATCTGTGAGAAATGTTTCCTTTTGTTAGAGCACAAAAATATTTTATTGAAGTCATAAAGCCTATGATAGAGGGGAGTTACTGGCAAAGACCTATTTCAAAAGAATGTTCCCAATCCTAGAACTCACTATCCCCTTTGTCGTAACTTGTTTAGTTTGTTTGAAAAGTGCAGTATTTCATCTCATCTCGGTACTTTGGGAAAGTAGTGCATGGTGGGATAAAAGATGATGCTGGGAAACTACCTGATATGCTGTGGGGACATCTCAATGGCAATAGAAAGCAATTGGTTTTTGGCGATCTCAGGGGAAAGAGACCCAGTGGCAATGTACAGCAATGGGTGTTCTGAGGGGAAAGCGTTTAAGTGGCAACTCCCACCAATGCATAAAAATGAAAAAGTTCCTGACATCCGAGCAGCAGAATTCGACAACTGAGGTAACTTCAATTGCTTGTAATTGCCGTTCTGACATGATAGGGTTAATCGATTATTCTAAAACAAATTTACTTGATTCTGATGGTGTATAATAAGAATGATATAATGCCTAACATACACGGGGGAACGTGTTGGCGCAGCGTATCTTCCCTCGCCTTTCACCAATGAGGTCTTGGGTTCGATTCCCGGCAGGGGCTCGTTCTCGGTGGCTTTATGTGAATTTGGTTTCTCGATCCATACTCGTTCCCGCAGGTTTTCTCCAGGTACTCCGGTCTCCTCCTGCTTCTAAAATCGAGCTTCTTGGCATTGATCTGTTCTGGTATTATGGTTTCTCTGATGTGCTGAGCGCCTTTCATGGCAGCCGCACAGCGCCTTGATCACGTTTACGTGGATATGTCGCGCGTTAAAAATACAAATTATTATTATTATAATTATTATTATTATTTTGTGTTATCAACTCAGTGCTGTATTGGCCATTGTTTCCATTTCTGGGCAGAAATTATGAATTCCTTACTGTAAAGATTAGAAAAGGTTACATTTAAGCATATGCATATTAAACTTAGAAAATATTTCAGGTATATGTGGGAGACAGGGTTAAGGATCATGAAATGTCCTTATAATATTACTTTCAACTGATTAAAAGATCACACTTTTCAAAAGAAAGTGTGATCAATCCCTTAAGTATCAGATGAAGTCAAGTCACACTTTATCATTTACAGAATAATGAGAATGATATAATGCCTAACATGCACGAATTAGCCCTGTCTAGTCGTGTAAAACATTTTTGCTAATTTGTTTTGAAGTTGACTTGAAAAATGAGGCGTGAAGATGCCTGTATCGACTCAAGCAAATGCGCTGATAGGAATAAACTTACCACGGTTAGTTAATCATGACCGATACAAAACTACTTCTCTTCCCAGCTTGAAAGGTGATATGTATCTTAAAGGTGCATGTTCAGGAATCTAGCACATTCTTTTTTTGTTTGGTTTTGTTTATCGTTTGGGGAAAGTGTTTTAATTCCTAAATTTACACATTTTTGTTACGCTGTGGCCAAGTCACATAAAAAATCTGGAACCTTTTAAAGTGTCGAGTCTCCAGATTTTTTAATGGCTACAACATCTAAGATATATGAGCATTCTTTATTCAATGAGGAAAAATTTTGATGTAAATCTGAATCATTTAAACATCTGAAAATAGGAAACTGAGTGTCGGACGACCTAACCGGTTCAGGGCGGTTGAGTTCTAGGATAGAAATGATGACCAAAATTTACTTAAAGAGGCATTCCGTGATCCACAGCCTTGTCCCCCATCTTACCTAAACAATATTGAGATTTTTATATCATCTGAACCCTCAGCTTTAGTAATCAACGTGTGCCCAATCTTACGTGCAATTTTGGTCGCATCAGTAAGAAATTCGCAATTTCGTATTACAAAAATTACAGCACAGTAGCCTATGGGACCGTGGGAAACGAGCAATTGCTCATAACACAAAACCGCAAGATCGGGATCAGCTCAAATTTTGAGAATTAGCTTTTCTCAGGGACATCTAGTGATCAATGAATAAAGCAGAAGGTACTGAAATCAAGAAATGCACCTTTAATCAGTATGACTATTTTGTCAAATGCCTCAGTGTCTGTGGGCTCCTGAGTATGTGCATACCCTATGCACTGTACCTGCAGCATTGATGAGGCTTGATAATTTAGTACTGAACTGAACCACACGGCTGTCAAAGTTAAACATTTAACTGGTTGGGAGGCATTTAACTGTGTAGAAATTTGCTAAATGTTTACATAGAGTACTTTTCAATCAATACACCTTCCATTTCACAGCAAAAATTTAATGAAAAAGGGACATTTTCCATCACTAAATCAATGAGCACATGCAATCGGCAAGAAAATTTACCATCAGGCATTGCATTTCATCCACAGAAGAAACTAAAAAGTTATGTTCACATAGTATAGCATTGTGCATATCGATTGTGAATTAATGTGATGAAGGCCAGGTGTAGACAATTTTTTGTTGTTGGAGAGCATTTTTTTCAGTTACAGAGCCAGCTTCCATTTAAAAGTTGGCAATTCTTTCTCATTAAACTTTAGGAGACTAAACGTTAACAGACGACCCTACCAAGCCATAGTAAGAACAAACTGAATTCCACTCATCATCATCATTACCACCACCACCACCACCACCACCACCACCACCACCACCACCACCAAGAGTTAATTGGCCTCGGCCAAGATAGCGTCGTTTTTGCTGTTCCCATAGGTTTAGCACGTAATCACGAAAACTTGACAAATATTCTAAAGTCGAAAATATGTTTAATATCAATATTTTTCCACTCAAAATCCGTTGGAGTTGAAGAATCAACTCCAGTGTAAGTATTTTTTTGTTCCACCAGTCTAATTAGAGCATGAGTCTCAAATACTTGTGGGATAACTGAGGTATTCCCTTATCAAACACAAGCATGCAAAACAAGGCGGTCTGAAGACAACACTTTGCAAGAGCAAGAAAAGCTCCACCATTTAACATGGACTCCTCAAGGGGAAAGACTAAACTCTATGTGCCAGAATTAAAAGCAGGTCGTTTGCAGTGAGTTCAATGCAAGTTGAAGTGGTGTTGGTGGCAAACTGATCAATTCAAAGTAAATCTCATTCTGCACACGAAAAGAGAACATGATGGGCCTGCAACGATTTGAGGCACATTACCGCCACTCTTAACACCTTTTTTTGGTGTCATGTAATCTCAAAGGTTTAATTTACAAGTCGGCAGCTCTTGCAGTGGTTCTTCATGTTGCCTACAACCATTTGGGGATCGAGAGGTGTGCTGAGGTATGTAGAGGTGTTGCAATAGCATCATTTGGTTTAAAGAGAGGAATAGAAAATCCTATAGTTGCAAGTGCCAGAAATTTATTTCTGAATATGCTTCATATCCCTATCAGTATCATTAATATCAAGAGCTTTCCTAGTGATTGGAGACTGCTGAAAAATTTATACATAAACAAAATTTAAAAGATGCCTCCAGTTTGCTGGCTTCTGCCTTCAGACTAACCAATATCACATCTACTATTCTGGTTTCCTACTACAGGACACCAAAATCATGGTAGAAGAAAACTTAGCTATGCTGGCTTCTGCCTTCAGACTAACCAATATCACATCTACTATTCTGGTTTCCTACTACAGGACACCAAAATCATGGTAGAAGAAAACTTAGCTACCCTGACGCCATTTCCAAGGACAAGGGACTTGACATACTTGAAATGCAGCAGCTCAAGAGGGATAAAGCAACCTGGCACAACTTTGCCAAAGCTGCTTCCACTTCTCCCATCCACAAAGAGTAGATGATTATGATTGTACAGCTTCCCCTACCGCTCTTACCATCTCATGTTATGTGAGATCTATCAGAAATTTAACACATCTCCAATTCTATCTGTTCCAGTTCTACAACTGAAGTGGTCAAGCGTCTGCAATTTTCTGTCTTATTCCTACCCTATATTTTGCAACTGTAGTCTTTCCAGATTTTGGTTCCACACTCAGCCCTCTCAAGTTAGTTATGCAACAGTGGTCCCTGTGTTCTTTCCATATATCGTTTTCCACACTCCACTTCTGTTTTGCTCTTATTCAACTTTGGTCTTTTCACACATTGTTCCCATTACTACCGTCTCACAGTATGCAACTGTGGGGTTAAACTTAAATTATGCCTCTGCTTCCATGGACTAGGTGTGCTGATGATGTGACTTACATATGCATCAGCTATTGACCAATTGTGGAACAATAGTGACCTTTAGTATGGCCTGCAGTTATGGAGGTCAAAGGTCAAAATAGAGGCTATCTTAAAATATCCTTGAACAGTCAAATAAGGCATTCTATCAATTTTTTGGGTTATGCTTTAATTTGAGAATAAAAGATAGAATGCATTGTTTTGCATATCTAATATCATGTCATTTTGGACAGGAGGCCCAATATTTTGAGTATCCACTACGATCATTAGTTTTGATTGTTTTAATCACCGAAGATGTTCTATTTCAATTCCACTATTTAAGGGGGGATGACCCAATTTAAATAAAGTTTTTGTATTGTTTTTTGTATTGTATTGTATAGAATCACCCCAAAACCCCCATCTGATGTGAGAGGAAAAAACATGATTTGTAAGCCCAATAGACTACTGTGTAACTAAAATTAATATTGGTCGACCAAAATGAAGCACATCAGTGGCGTAGCTAGGATTTTCATATTGGGGGGGGGCCAGTGTTGCATCTCAACCGACAGAAAATGGGTAGGGTCCAGGGGCCCGCCTTAGGGCCCCTGTTGGGGTCCAGGGGCAAAGCCCCGGTGGGGGTCGAGGGGGCGAAGCCCCCTGAAAATTTTGGGTTTTATATGCTTTAAATGTCTTCTGAGGGCTAATTTTTGTACGATTTTGTAAAATTTACTTGTCGCATGCTGTCCATTGAACTTTAAACCTATACTTTGCTGACAATCCGGCCTGCAAGTGCCATGACCTGAATTTTTTCAAGTGAACCGACGGGCTCATCTCAACCGACGAAATCAATTATTGGGGGGGCTGCGGCCCCCCTGCCCCCCTCTGGCTACGCCACTGAAGCACATTTTCGTTCATAACTTCCAAACCAAACATCCTTTAGCCCTAAGATTTCACAGGGTAAATGAGAAAAATAGTAGCTTCATCAGATACCAAAATGTTGACCACTTCTGGTGAAATCTGGGGTCCTTGGGGACGAGGCTATTAGCGATCGGACCATCATGGACCTTTAATAAGGCAAGAATATTCTCCACTCTCATAAATGAACCAAACCATATCACCTACGTACACTGCATAACCTTATCTAATATTGTCTCAAATTAGACGGGCTGCCTATTGAATAAGAAATAAAGATAATGATCATGTGATGACCATTATGCAATGGGTACCCGCTTTTATTTGTTATAACTTTTCTGAATATAAAATTTAGCATCCAATGTACCTAAAATTACAAGTGCTGGTATAGTTCCAGATGCATCACTAACACTAAACATTGGTTTGTCGACCATTACAGGGTTGGGAAATAATTTTCATAGAACTTAATCATTGAAAGATTTCCTTCTTTGATATATCTCAGAAGAAATTTACATTTTAATAATAAAGTATATTTTATGCCCTACATTTAAAAAAAAAATAAAAAGGAATATGCCCAGCCCAGTAGACACAGATCTTTTTAGCTGTAGAGAAACAATATAATTTTGGAGTAAAATAGATACAAAATTTGTGAACAATTCTTTTTTGATTTGACCTACAGTTTGCAGAATCTATTTTAATTTTTCCAAAAATTGTTGAAACCAAATATTCATCCATAAAAAAGCAGCAGCTAACTTGCAATTAGGGAATTCTGGTGCAATTTTTACACCTGCCAATCACTCCCACTAATAGCATTTTTGGTTAACCTTATAAGTGTTTTAACATAGTCATTTCTAGCTCTACCTCTAGGGTTATTCATGTGCCTTTTTGATTTCCTTCATCTTCATAATTGATTTTCACACATTCCTTCTGTATATTAGTGCTTATTCTATTCTGCTTAGTGCTATAATACCAGGTTTTCTTTATGACTGAGCTTGCATTTTACTTTAATGTTCATAATAACATTATGATAATTGCTTCCACGTGTCAGTGAGCAAGGCTGGAAGCAATGTTCAACCGCTGCTACCAGATATATGCAGGAAACAGGTTTAATAAAAACTGCCAGTCCTAAAAACACTCTTTTTTACACTTTCTGCATCATTTTGCATATTCAGAGAACATTCTTTGTTGAATAAAGGTTTATTACCTTTCCTTTGGTTCATACTAATATTGCAAATCATTACAGTGCATGGTGAAAATATAATTCAATATAATAGCTTGAATAGTCAAATGGCAAACTTTAAAGGGAGGCTTTTCAAAGTATGTTATTTGAATGTTATATTAATCAAGAACAAAGAATTTCAAATACTTGACTTACTCTCAATTTGGAGCAGTATAACTTTTTCTCAAAATTCAAACAAACTATGATTATGCAACAATACTGAATTGTGAAGTCTGCATGCACAAAGGATTTTACTTTATAAAGTAAACTAGCAAATTTCAGAGATTAAAATGCTAATCTCAAAATAAATGCCAAAAACTTCTTATCAATGGAACAAAATGGTACAAAATTACAATGAGACCAGATCTAACTTACGACCTGGTCTAACTCTTTTGTGCATGCGGACCTTAAAAGTCCCGGGGAAGTATATAGATGTGTGGTATACAAAAGTAGTCTTTCGTAAAGTCATTGTCTATGGAAAGACCACAATTGTATAGTTTAGGAGAGGAAATAATGGGACAGAAATGTAGATGAGATGGTCCAGAGTTGCACAACTTGTGATGATATTAATGGAGAAGACTGTGGACAGTGTTATAAATTAAGGGCTATGAATAGTGGATAAACATAGAGACTAGAGTTGTATAATTGAGACAGTTGAATAGGAAAAGACAACAGTTGTATAACTAGAGTTCAAAGCTTATTCAGTTCACCTCAAGTTTCACCAGGCCAGCAAATAGAGTTTACTTCTATTAGCTAAGAGCATCATTAAAAATTCACAAGCTCCTGTTTAGCACAGAATACATGCTTATTTTTACCAAACTACCAATTGTAGCCTGGCAAAACATAATTTGCCTCTGTTGCACCACAATTCAAGAACTACATGTTTGGAATATAACTCAAACTTTCACAAGCACTGGCAAAACATATATTTGACCTTTTTGGGCTATTAAAAGTCAAGATTTCACCACCCCTGGCAAAATATGCATTTGCCTCTTTTGGGCTAGAAGTCAAAATTTTACAAGCCAAAACAGAATTTAAGTTTATTGGGCATAAGTCACAAGCCCTGCAAATACAGATTTTACAAGCCTGACAAACAAAATTTGACTCTTTTTGGACTATCAGTTCAAGATTTTGCAATCCTGGCAAAAGAGAGTTTGACTCTTTTGGATGACTCTTTTGGACCACAGGTCAAAATTTCACAAGCCGAGCGTAAAAGAATTTCACTCTTTTTATTAAGTCAAGGCTAATTAAGGCATTAAAGACACTATCAGTGATTTGCTAAATCGGCAAATCGAAAAAATCATCAAAAATCAGATTTTTGCATGTATGTAACAAGTACAGGTATCCTAACATACCCTGCAAATGATAAGACCAGACGCAACCTAATAAGGACAGAATCGGAGATTTGAGTCATTACTGTCCGAACGGACACTTACTACAACACGTAATTGAATGGAGAATCGTATCTTGGTACACTGCCGTTTTCTTCCGTTTCTGTCAATTCTACAGCTGGAAAAGGTAACTTATGAGAATTCTACTGAGACTTATCCTTCACTTAGAAGCTATTCCTGCAAATTTCAAATATTTTTCAAATCACTGATAGTGTCTTTAACAGCAGTTATCTAATTAGTAACGCTGACAGATTGGCACCAAGACAGCGATTAACCTCCCTTTTGAAGCTCAGCAAGTCAAGTCAGTTTTGGATATAAGTCAATTACGACTTATTAATTTGGCAAAGTAGAAATGCAATTTCTGAATTTCTTGTGGAATTTTAACAATTCATGATATTCTAATTTCCAGAAAGGCATTGTAGTTTATTGAGAAGTTTGCGTAACACTATGAAAACACGACTAGGCGTTATGTGCACACTTTCACATATTTCTCCCTACAAATGGCTTTTAGAATTGATATTGTTCAATATTGAGCAGGTCTATCTGTGTGGGAGTTTTACTAGGCCTGTGGGAGTTTTGTTATATTAAAAGTCAATTTGCTAAATGATCAAAATCTTTATGCATTAAAGGTAAACCCAGGGTCCAAGCTGCAAACTTGAATAAATGTAGTGTTTAAAATACAACAAATCATTGAAATTGTAACAGCTGAAATGACCACAAAAATTAAAAAAAATAAATTTAGCTTTCAAGACCAAGTTTAATTGATGCATAAAGGAATATTAATAACACAGGTATTAAAACTGTAGTCCTAATGATAAATTATGAGTGACATAGACAGTTTAGTAATATGGGCACTGTTAAACTGCTGGTGATGCAAACAAAAAGTTGCCTGCATAAAGGTACTAAATATTAGTATTGCTTTTCTGAGAAGGAAACTTAGGAGTGCATTAAAGCAACAATGGCACAATTTTGAAGAGTGCCTCCAATTTTCAAAATTTGGAATTTTTGCAGTTGTGTTAGTATTTGTCTTTTTAACTATAACTGTGAATGGCAATGCTATAAAATGCATATTGGTCATAACTAAAAATTTTATATTAATTGGGGGGGGGGGGATCCCTGATTGTAATTTAATGGCGGAGCTGGAAATGCCAAATTTATGTCCGTCCATGATGATAAAGTGCCAACTCATGAAATGACCTCCAACTTGACTTGCCTGAACCGAAGGAATAAATTGTATGAGTGTAGACACGTACATGGCGCGGTTTCCCGGCTATTTCATATTGAAAAGACGTTTTCAGCAGCCGTTGAATTATTATTGGAGATCTCTGATATTAATTATTCCAATTAGAGAATCCTTCTTTGCGACACAGAGAGAATTTTGTGCTCTACCATCCACAAGTATTGTTTACTTGCCAATTACCAATGCAACTGTGCAAAAATCTCAACATATTCGGAAAATTGGGGGCACTCTTCAATAAGTGTGCTGTTATTGCTTCAATGTTCAGTTGGTAATGTATTGGACCCTTTTTGGGGTTGATTGCAGGTTTGACCCTCATACCATAAATGCAAGATTTAGCCTAAATATCCAGACTAAAGGTGCAGATCTAAAGTTCTGGCAGGAAAACTAGCTTTCGCAGGTACATCATGAGTAAAAAATGTGCCTTAGAAGAAAAATCCTTTTTTTGGTGTAAAATTTTATCCCGAGATTGTTTCTTTACCCTTGCCAAAGGCCTTGTCAAGAAGGTGGTTGTTCTCAGTTTTATCTTATTAAAATTACTAGTGCCTTCCCCCTTATGTGACCTTTGACCTCATATTTGTTCTGTGCTCAGGTCAGTTGTCCTTTTGACCAAATTTGGTGGTCATATGGTATTTTTTGCAAATTGACCTTTAGATGACGTTTGAACTTTTGGGTCACCTGAAACTAACCAGCCCTAACCTCTATGTCAAGCATAACAAAATGCCTAGCTGGACATACATACATACAGACAGACAGACATCCCATTCTTTTAGTAGTATGGATGGCAAATCTTGAAATTGGAGTAATATAGGTGGTTGCAGGGGCATAACAGGGGTCATTTGTTAGAGGGGGCACTTTCCCGGTTTTGATGTAAATTTCCCGGTTGGAGGTGGTTTTGAGGCAGATTCTCCTGGTTGGAGGTGAAAATTTCAAGCTTTTTCGTCCCAGTCAAAGCTCTCTGGGGTGGCAACCTGCCTACTTTGCAATTACCCAAAACATGTGTATTGTGTAGTCAATTTTAGTGTAGAAATTACACAAAAGGGCTCATTAAATGTCACTGGTGACATGTGTTAGCTGTAAGTTTTCATTTGGCGAAGGTCATATTCTCATAGCATCTATAATAAATGTAATTGTTTTGTATTTTCTTGCATAAATTATGCAAATTACCTCATCAAAATATGAATAACTGTCATTGATCACCTATGTTTGAGTAGCTAGAAAATGCTACATATTTACAAAATGCATGTCTCTACATATGATTACTAAAACAAAACAGAAATAGCTGAATCATTTAGTTTCAATTTTTTATTTATTTTGGTCGTATTTGAACATACACAAAATGTAGGGCATAAATTGTTATATGTCATGCATAGGTTTTCACGCGATCACTAATTGATCAATGACTCATGATACCGGCTGGTTCTGTTCATATTTTGACACCATCATCCTCATTCCCATATTCTGTACCAATCAATATTGAATGAAAAATAATTCCAGGGTATTTTGAATTCTATCTTTGCACTGGACTCATTAAATTAAGAGGAATTGTTGGTATCACTATGCAGCAGTAATTCATGACAAACTAGTAAATGGAAGGATAAGAAGTCGTTTTTTCAAAGCATGATAATTTTGCTACCACATATACATGTCATTCATACGTCATGAAATCTTCTGTCATTTTTCAGTGATTATCAGTGTCAATAATATACACAAGTCATTTGCATTGACAATAAAGAGCAGCAATGCATGTGGGGTCGGAAAACAAAATCTCAAAATATCCTAGTGGTCTGGGAGTTGCCTAGGCACAGCAAAATGTTGGGCAGTGCTCAGTATTTTTGGGTGTGTCCTTGGTGTAAGATATTCATGAGTTAGACTAGAGTAAGACTCTTTTACGGAATAAAGCTGTACAATCCTTGTAATCCTTTGATCCTCTCATAGAAGATTTCATGATAGGCTAATTCTATGATGTCTTACATGAAGGATGAACCTATATTGGACTCAAGACACCTACACTCTGTAGTTTTGACTCAAGCTTTCATACATAAATGTGAATAAATGCCATGTGGGGTTGTTTTATTTTTTTTAATCCTGTTTGTCATTGAAAATGCAGACTATTTGACCTTTGGATGACCTTTGACTCTTGATGACTTCATTTAGATTTTTTCACATTCACTTGAGATACCAAATTATTTTCAACAAGTTTCAGTCAATATCAAACTCGAAAATATGCAAATAAGCTCATTATCACGATGACTATACAAATAAGGTCAAATGGTAGACTTCAAAATGATCTATCCTTTTACCAAGTATGAAATGGTTAATTGGTCAATGCATAAGAGTCAAAAGTCCAACAAGTGTACAGTTAACATTTTACACTCACACACCACACGCGTGCAAACCCATTAACACATACGTGCACACCCATCCACACATACGTGCACACTCACTCACCCACCCCACGTACGCACATGCACACACGCATGCACACACACAAACACACACACATAATACCTATGTGCCGAGCAAGCAGAAGATGCAAAACACCCAAGTTATTTTATTATTCAGCAGAAGACAAAATATCTAAGATATTTTATTTTTCTATCTCCTTGTTTTACATTTCAGGACAGGAGGGTGTTTTTTTTTGGTTGTGGATGAAAATATACCACCTGGTGTTATCATTTGTTCTCCTGGTATACCTAATGCTTCATGTGCATACAAGCTTGAGACAATGTTTTCTATTGGTCTTTATCAGTTCCGTCATTTTAAGGCGTGGTATGATTCTATATCGCTATAGTCAAATAAAAGCACCAACATATTGACAAGGACATGAAACACATAGACCATGATAAAACATGCAAAAGCCACCACAAAGTGACTTCAACAGTATGATATGATCAAACCGCTCCCAGGCAGGCCCCTGGAACTGTAGCCTCTCCAGCGGTTGCACCGTTAATGAATATTTCAAGTTGATTGTCTACGCTTCACTGCCCACCACCACTGTGGTATTATACTCTGTCGACTTGTTTGATTCGAGCTCATCTGCATTTGCATGTTTGTGTTTCACCATCTCTTATTTCTATTTACATGCACAATGTGATTAAGTGGCGACTATATATCATAAGTGCCTGTGGTCACGGCTCCCAGGGACGGGTTTATCACTGTAGTACAACGTTACGCTATCAAATTATGTACCATGGCTGCCTGGCTGTTCCTTTTTTGTTAGATCAGTTTCAAAGAGTACAAACATGCCTAGTCTTACATGAATGGCTTGTGTGCTGGTCACCATGGCAAATAGTTGTTAAACAGGGGAAGCCAACCATTGAGTGCAAAATAAAATAAAAAGCACCAGTTCTTGATAATAATGGTTCCTGCTTCACTAATAATGCATTTAATGGAAGAGGTTAACATTTTGAGTGCATTTTCATGAGCTTATCCTCCACCCCCTGATAACACAATCAGATGTTAACTGATTCCGATGATGTTCATTAGGTATATGTTTTAATGACACTCCTAAAGGGATATCAGAGATTGCATAAGAAGGGCGCACTCAATGGTGAATTTTGGCATGGTACACCATAGCTCACCTCCAAATTAAGTTTAAAAGCTTTAGCCTGTATCCGCAGTTGTCATAACCGACACAGAAAAAGAGATGCTTAATCATGAAGTGCCCTTTAAAATGCTGGTAAAAGCAACTAAGACTATCTTTTTAAACCAAATGCCACACAAAGCTAGGGAAGTAGCCAACATTCAATGCTAAGATGTATCATATCTTAAGTCCACCTCACCATGGCTATCTCAAGCACTACTCTTTAGAGCATCGTGTTTACTTTTGAGGCATTCTTCCTTTGCACAAATTGTATCACTTAAACAATATACCTTGAGCTAAATATTACATTATAAGTCCACCCTATACTGTGTCATTCCATGCAGTGACATAGCCTGTAGGGGGACAAGGGAACAGACCGCCCTTAAAAAATTTCAAGTAAATCAGAAAATTTTGATGACAAAAATCATGTTAACATCAGCCGTTGTGGAACCCATTTCAATCTAATAGGTATAACTTTTCCCCAAACCTGGCCCCCACCCATTTACCATCTGATAGGTATAACTTTTCCCCAAACCTGCCCCCCCCCCCAAGCACAACGCTGCCTATGCCACTCTGTTCCATGACATTTCTCTAAGAACATCAGTTTGGATCTAAGAATGTTTCTAGTTTTCAACCTTAAGCTTGTCACATCTTGAAAGAGCTAGGGTTAAGCCTCCAACATATCCCATCAAGATGCTATCAGCTTTTAAATCCAGTCTTGTTGCATCGTTTAACATATTCACTACCCTGGCGATACTGTCTTGGATCAAAGAATGCTCTTAAAATAGATTACATCAATTTGTTTTGCGGGCAAAAATGCTGTTGATACCATCGTTGAACATAAAATGGGCTTGTGCCATTTAAAACAGTTCAAACTCTTTACATAGATTACTTCAGCGAGGCAAGGTAATTGAATTGATTTGGCTGTATTAAAGGCTTGAGTGTCATTGAGTAGTATCCTGTTCATACAGCCGTGATCAGGTATAGGGTGGCCCTTAAAAGGACTATCAGTGCATTTAGACAATGATCAGTGGCATTGTAGACTATTTTGCTACAGGAGAGGGGTGTGGGGATCTGCAAGACCAAAAGGTTTTTTAAAAAAAGGTCAGATATCTAATCCACACCAGGGTGATGTGGAGGGGCATCCACTAAGAAAAAAATACACCAAGTAAACTGCATCATCCCCTGGAAAATAGGCAGTAAGGAACATGGGACATCAGATGACCTTTGACCTTGACCTCAGATGAGCAACCTTTGAAATAATCCACATATGAAGGAACCGCTATTGCACTTTTCAAAAAGACATGAAAAACAAAAACAACCAAACCAAACCAAGCTGGAACACACATATAAACACACACACAGACTTGAGCACCTGGCAAAATCTACCTACTGCCTTTCAAGCCACAATCCGGGAACAAAGTGTTAGAAACATAATGGCATGTATCTTGAATAATGTTCCCTCTCTCCCCTATCAATGTGAGCCCCTCATACTCAACATCATTGTCACCTTCTCCCCCCCCACAATTGATTGAAGGGGGGTGGGAAGGGGTAGGTTTGAGAGACAAGTTCTGCCTTCATTTAACAACATGGCACATTTACCTATTAACAAGCTCACATTGTATTAATGAAGTTATCAAGATCAAAGTCTATGAGATCATATTTGTAGTAAATTCATACAAATTAAAAACTATATATAACCGTAAGCACTCGTATAAGCCCACCTTCGGGTGCAAGCCCACCCCAAATACAGAGCTAGCATACACTCCGTGTAAGCCCAGATGGTAATTTTAGCATTCAGAAAAACACATGTAGTCATAATTACACTAACAAAAATCACATGTTAAAACTCTATAGAGCCATCAATCGGGCCCAGCATTGGGATGGCCTTGTTTGATCCACTTACTTTGAGGAATGTGTGGGGAAATTAACTTTTTATTTTAAAGTTAATTCTGCTACAACTAAAGTGAAAATTAAGTATATTATTTGCATTTTTGTGTTTTGATATTTACTTCCTCCCAAATTTCTTGCCCCTCCCCGGGTATAATCCCCCACCCCTATTTAAGTAAAAAAATCTTCTCCTTTTTGGGGGGTGGTCTATCACCCGAGTGCTTACGGTATATTAAAGGGCCATGACCCAATTTCATTTTAAAAAAAGAGAAAAATTTAAATTGAAAACAATCCGCTGATTTTGTATGCAGCAAATACTGACGTATTAAATTTCATCATTTTTGTTGTACAACTTTATTTTCGTTTTGCTACAGTCCCTGTACATGAGGCATATCCTCGCCCCTCGCATTGGGAACTCTAATGCAACACCTTATCTTAAATAATTTGTGTTTTGTTGTTCTTTATTTCTGGTGATAAATCTTCTTAAAAAGGTGCACAAGAGATTTCACATATCAGTGTCCCTAAAAATATCAAAAGTCGAAGTTTTGCCTGATGCAAATCTTTCTACTATCAAAATATCCCCATTTGAAGGATTAAGCTGAGACATGATTTTCTTTGGCACAAAAATTGTGAAATTTCCTAATTTCGTATAGGAGCAAATACTAAATTCACCTATGTTTTATATTGACATATAGCAAAACAAAATCGGCCCTTTTTCTCCTCTTTTCAAGATATTTCTGTAGCCAAATACAAGGAGAAATCTATTGAGTGTCTAATCTATATGAACTTACTATATGACGAAATATTTTGGTGGCCCATCAAAGATCTCTCGTTCAGCCACTTTAAACCTCTCCTGGGGAACTGTATTTTGATGCTAAGATGACATCGGATGGTAATTATTAGCATGGGCACCATGCAATGCATTCGGTCAAACCCTGTGATACTACCGTCTGGCAGCATTGTTTTTAGGTTACTGTCGGACGTAAAGCTCGTGGTTTTGTTGGACAGATAATGCTGTACAGAACAATTATTTGGTAGATATTCCCTGTTACAATTTTTACCACATATTATTTGATTGACACATTTTCTTTGCACAAAAGTATGCCTATTTTCACAATGATTCTCATTCTGTTTGGCCTAGGGCGATCATGTCATGTCATGTCTGTCACTGGTTGGGATACAAAATTTTGAGGCATCTTGACAAAGACTCTTCCAAGAAACACTTTTAAGCCAGATTCCTTCCTCTTCAGATGGGAATCTTGAGACATTACATTAGTGTACAAATTAACGCAGTACATATTAAGGTGGCCCCACAAAGGTGGTTTACTCACATTTTATTGAAAATGAGCTGATTCCGACCTGTCCAAAGTATACAGCACATGCCTCATCTTTTCTACTAAGCAAAAGTCCGTCGCATGCAGTTGGAGTGAAATCGTTGCTTTTCTAACCCCCGCCACTGAATAATTGCTGCAGTTTTTTCAATTCGAGCCAACGTGACAAAAGTTTCCGTCAAAGAAAATTATAACTTAACATGAGATGATGATAAATTATGCTGTTTTTTTGACGCTCAATATATTGTTTTTAGACTAGAATTAATAGAGTAAACATAATAAATGAAATTAATATACTGATAAACATGCTGAAATGTTTACCCGTAACATGCAACTAAAAAAGCACAACACGAAATTTAAAACATAACCAGCTGATTAAATTGGATTTTTTAAAAACGTGGGCCTACCAGCCCTATAAGTGACATGACGTAATAAAGTACAGTAATTATTGATTCACTTAACTTGAGGTAACTAATCTAATTAACTCTAAGCTTTGGCCCGGTCAAGCGAATGGAAATAAAACAAATGTTATCATTTTTATGTTGGTCAACGTCTGGCAATGGCTGTTTTTGGTTGGCCGACATAGAAGAATTGACTTAGGTCTCAACGCATTGTGTTCGGCAATGAACTTGTCTCTTTTTTGATGTTCACTCAACTATGTAAGAAAGGTCTTGAGCATGTAAATCACGGAAATATTAGCGTAACACAAGGGGTTGCGCGAGTTAAAATGCTACAGCTTTGCGGCGTTGGTTTGAATCATGAGGTACCGCCATGGTCTCAAGATAAAAATTTTAACCCTGAAAAACCTCAAAATGCAAACACAGTTTTCTGGTCAAGAAATAAACTGGTCCCCTGCCATTTCGATATGAAATGAAAGCTTGAATTATGCTTTGCACAAAAAACCTTAATTTTTTGGTCAGAGTCTTTGCCCTGTCAAGCGAATGGTTACGAACTGTACTTTTAAAAGTTTGATAAAATTTAACAACCTATGAAATTGGCATAAATCCATCACTGAAAACGAGAATTAGTCAAATTTGTATGAACATATTCGTAATACACAGAATTCTCTTTCACTTGCAATCTTCCTCGCCCACTCGTCTTCAAAGCCTTTTTCCATAAGATGAATTGAACCGGGAGCCAGAAATCTAGAAACAGCGGCTCCTGTTTCCTAATTTTTTAAGGGCACCGGGAAGCCTTTGTCTAGGAGCGGAGTTATTTTAACCAATTAATTAATTACGCAAGTACAATGGGGGAAGTCTCAAATATGAAGTACCGAAACCGAAATCGACGATCTTATGCGGCATCGTAACAGTTCCAGCCCCAAGAGAATAGATTTCAATGCTTAAAATATGAATCTAAATCCCTGCTAAAAACGAAGAAATTACATAACAGACATTAGGCCTACGGTTACGAAAGTTCCACAAGATGTGCAAAATTGGAAGCTTGGAGGGAAATGAACTGACCAAGCTTCAAGTAACTTCCGGGTTTGACAAGGCGTTTCTATATATGAGTCACACACATTAATTTTAATTTAACATTTGTTTGGGAGATTAGAAAAACTCCGTAGGTGTGGATTGTATTTTTTCTTTCTTTTTCTTAAGCCATTTTTTATTTTGTTGAAGCCATATCAGGTCCAATGTATGTGAGCGTAATAGGCATATCTGCGCAACAGTGTTAATTTTGTTAAGTTTACTGTAGATGGTCCATAAGGATCCTGTGCTATCGGACCAAAGGTTTTTAATGTCCGTGTGGCATTTTAATCACGGCGGTCATGTGCCACCTTGAAATAACAATTTGTTGTGTCCAATTGTATTTCCAAACTAATTCGGGGGATGCTTTTCAATGAACGTATTCTACAACTTTTAATTTCAAGAATTGAGTACACCAAAGTACCGGGCTCAATTCTGCCTTCCAAAAATCCTGCGCTCGGGTGCCGATTTTTCTGTCTTACCGAGCGACAAAACTTGGGAACCACTAGGTAAAAATCGCCCGGCGCCCGGCTAAGGAAAGGCTTTGACCGCTTATCTTGGAAATTTGGGTAAAACACTATGTTGTATAGGGCTGATTTCTGTCTGCCGCACAGAGCTGAATACTACGATCGCGATTGTATCGGGTTAAAACATCTAGGTTTCGAAGTGTGTGTACTGAAGAATTAACGCTGCAGACTGACTGCCGTGCCATGTTTAAGTTCAATTGATTGTTCATTTTATCTGTAGAGGGATAACCCTAACCTCACTTTGGTTCGTAGTATCAAGTTTTGATTTCTATACGAATACTGTCAATTGTTTGTGTTTCCTTTCTTTCTTCTTGTTTTTTTTTTTTGATTTTATTTTTGCTTGTGTCAGAGCAGTGTCTTCTTGTTGTTTCTGTGTGTGTGGGTGGGTTTTTACACTATCTTTTCTCCAAAGACACTTTCTCTTGAGAGACCACTGAATACCACAACCGTACCGTGAAGGATTCTATCACATGTAAATCAACTGAAATCTCACAAATCACACCGTCCAATCCTTGAGTATTGAAAACCATTGAATCTCACAAAGCTCACGTATGACTTACTTTTACTTAAACATCACTGAATCTTACAAAATCACACTGATGTCCAAGCATTATTAAGTCCCAAATCTAACAAAATCACACAAACACAAACACAAAGAAATTAAAAAAAAAAAAAAAAAATAAAAAGAATTTTCTTTTGCCCGTGTACGCATCCAGGTATCCATCTGTAATATAACATAGGCCCTCCACAACATTGGTAGTGGGGGCCAAAAATCAGAGCTTTCCATTTTTTCGGGACACCCCAGTGTGAAATCTCTTATTGCATCTTTAATATCAGGACAAGTTGAGTACACCCACCAGCCGAGAGTGGTCGGTGAAACTAGAAACAGCTCGTATTTCCTTATATTACATAAACATCATTTGCTTTCTTTAAACAAAGACATACCTTTCAGCAATATTACCTAAGCATCTAGGTCAACCCAAGCTTAAAGCCACTATCAGAGGTTATGTTATGTAAACGTACTACATCCCCAATTTTACTCAAAGTTTATTTTTTTTTAGGGCAAGTTTAAAAGTAAAGCTGAATTCAAGACAGTTTTTTTTGTAAAAGCTGCAGCATTCCATTTCTTTCATCAATGCTTTCAAAGCTACACAATTCTGTTGGAGAAACTCCTACCAGTGCAATCATAATCCTGTTACCTTAAAATATTTATATATTTTTGAAGGTTAATGTTTGCTTTACATTAGTATCTTTACTTTAAACACTTTGATATCCATTTACAACTTTTAACCTGAAGGCAGGCAAGCTTGATTTTTTGTCAATCGGTGGAGCTGCTGATTGTCGCTTTTGTGCAGTCTTTTTGGTGTTGTATTTGACCTCAGATGACCCTAATTCTTGATGATGACCTTTAACCTCATTAACATATGGGCTATTCCCGTGATCTACCGATGACCCAAATTTGGTTGCAAATGGACTTCAATTTCTTAAGACAACACTTGCAAAAACCCTTACTGGAAAACCTTAAACATGACCCTTTTCCCAAAAAGATGACACAAAAATCACCATTTTCTAATCTCTGTAAATTTCCCACCCTACCACAGGGTACTATTCAGTAACAACAAATAGAATCCTAAGTAGATGCTGTTAAATGGCATCAGAACATTTTAATATTTCAAAGTCCATATGGTAGATACATCGCCTGTTTAAGAGATCACGGCACATTGGAAGACCTTTCTCGTTTGATTTTTCCCAAATTTACAGCCAATGGTGAAAGTCATTCTGTATGCCAGTTTGATCAAGAAACTTCATCGTACTAAGTGTGGAATTTTAGTAAAGTTATTTTAAAACCCCCAGAATGGCCGGTGCATTTTATGTGGGAAAAAAAGCAGTATTTCCTGGGAGATTCTTCCTAAAATTCCACATTTTTCCAGCATGTTGGTAGCCTAGATTTTTTTTTGTTGTTTGTTGAAAATTGAGCCATATTTCTTATTCTTAAGAGAAACAAATAGCTAACACACTGTATAGTCCTTTACACTTCTCATATGTGACCGCCTCACATCACAAGCCTGGCCAGTTGTCGCTACAGTTCAAGTTGAGATTTTTGTTTGCATCAGAAAGCCATATTATCAGCTTTAAAATGATACCTCTCATGTGTAAATTGGGTCTACATTACAATTTTATGAGCAAATGGGGTTAATTTCTTTTTATTTTCTTTGTTTTTGTTCATGCAGAATTTAATAATATAGTTGAAATGCAAATTCCCGAAACTTAGGTTTTGATTGTGATTAGTCACATATTTCTTTTTGTTGCATAAACAGTACTTGACGGCCTTGAAACAAGTATAACGTTTACCCACTCCATTTACCTAAACTCCTACCTTCAGGGTGCCACATTTAGGAGTGACTGATTTATTTCTCTTTTTAAAGTGAGGCACACCAAATTTGTATTTTTGTCCACTTTGTAAATTTCCCAACTTCTTCACAGGATGTTGTCCAGTACAAACAAAAAGGTCAAATTAAATAATGAGAAATGGCTCATAGAGTTTAATATTTCCAAGTCCATATGGAGAATACATCCTCCTCTGCAGTCTTTATTGTAATAATAGGTTTATACATAGGAACCTGGATGACATAGTATACTGTTAATATTGCTACAATGAAAACGGAGCAACAACTATGCATGTAAACAACCCTGCTTAGATACACCAGGTTCTACAGCCTTCTCAAAAACGTATAAGTGAAACAGTGGGGTGCCCTCTTTGGCAATTACAAAATATAGGTGTGACATGATACTTAATCACCTTCAAAGGCACAGTCTTAGCTTTCAAAATGCTGTTTGTTCTGTTCAAATGTGCCTGTTGTAATCTCCGAGATGTTTGGGAAACCGGACGAGTCGGCGTGTTAGCAACTTTGTGCGCACCATTCATGACTCAATGATTGATAATCTCTCCACGGTACGTTAGAACTGTGATATGGTCATTTTCATTGATTTTTCATGTTAAACAGAAAATCCGTGCAAATCGTTTTTGGTAAAATGGTACACATTGGGTTTTCTACTCTTATGCCAGGACTACAAGTTGGGTACAAAAAAAAAAAAAACATTCACCGTTTCATTACACTTTCTCCAAGATCAAGTGAAAAAATCAATAGGGAGTAGAAATTATGTTTATTTGATATGACAATAAAATATATTGTAAAAGACAATTGTGACTCTCTATTAATAGTCCACTTGTCTTTTGACAATATTTTATTGCCACATCAAATACTATTATTAACAGATTATTCACTATTTGTTATTTGTTTTTGAAACATATAAATAGTTTCTTACATGTCTAACAATGTTTGTTTGATGAAAGGTAGGCCCCTTCCAATACTTTGTCTGACTAAAGTATTGTTCAACTAATAACTCCCACAACTAAGATCTTAATTAAAGAACAGATGAAAAATACTTGAAATAACCACTGCCAGTTGAAAGCTAAAAGTTGAAACCAAGTATTGTCCCAGGGTCAAGTGACAATAAAGTTTACTCGGGTGAAGATCTCAAGGACAACCCCAATTGTGAATTGGAGAGTGCTAATTGAAGTTATAACATAACGATCATTTAGCTAGATAGCGATTTACTGCCAAGTGATTGTACCAACTACACTGTATTTGGAACCATACTAGTCCTTGGCTGCTCTCTCTCTCTAGATTAGCAATTGTATCAAGAATGAATTTCAATTTGTCCTTGGTAATGTTCTCCTTCCAAACCAGAATAAAAATTTTTTGCAGCCCTTTATTTTTCACATGGAAAGTGGGGAAGCATTGATTGCAGTAAATGGCTAAAGCTTGATTTCTAATAATGAGACATGATTAAATTATAAATATTTCAAGTTATATTATGGTTATTAAGCGAAGCTACTTGAAATGTTAAAATATATGTTTAAAAATAGTTTTTTCAAATATTCCCTCTTCCAGAGGTAAAAGTGATGGTGACCATGGACCTGTTAGTAGGTCAAATGCCTAAATGCTAAAACCTTGTAGAAACTTTCAATGCTCAATGCTAATTAGTGATGGTTAACTTGAAAGCATACACCAGATGATCCAAGAAGGCCCTTACTTTGAGCACAGAGTTTCACACTGCACCAATCCTCTTGCCTCATTGTGCAATGCCTTCACTCATCACCATTTGGAAATGCACACAGGCCGATGACTCTCGAGCAAAAATTTTCTGTAAAATACATCGGTCCTCGGACCGCTTGTGTCGCTTCCGTCGCGGTTAGTGCATGATATGCCTAACATGACCTTTGACCTTGATATGTGACCTTTGACCTCAATCACACTGAGGGATCCCATGTTGCAACCTATGAGTCAAGTTTGGTTCCAATTGAACTTCAACTTTTCAATGATGTCAATTTTACTTTTCATTTCAGCCCATTTTACAACTAGACCTCACACGACCTTTGTATGTGACCCTTAACCTTGGTATGTGACCTTTGACCGCTCATCAACAAATGAGGGATCCCATGTTGCAACCTATGATTCAAGTTTGTTTCCATTGAACTTCAAACTTTCATATGAGGTCAATTTTACATTTCAATTCAGCCATTTTAAATTTTAAGCAAACTTTGACCTCACATGACCCTTGACCTTGGCATGTGACCTTTGGACCTCCTCAACCAATGAGGATCCCATATTGCACCTATGATTACAAGTTTTGTTTCCAATTGCACTTCCACTTTCCATATGAGGTCATTTTACATTTTTTTCAGTCTATTTACACTTGACCTCACATACCTTTTGACCTGGCATGTGACCTTTGACCTCATCACAAATGAGGGACTCCCATGTTTTGCACACCTATTTCAGTTTGGTTAAAATTGAATTCAACTATTTCATATGAGGTCAATTTTACATTTTCAGCCTATTTTTTTAACAACTTGACCGTCACATGGACCTTTTGACCTGGATGTTACCTTTACCTCATCAACAAAGAGGGATCCCAATGTTGCAACCTATGATTCAAGTTTGGTTCCAATTGAACTTCAACTTTTCCATGAGGTCAATTTTACATTTTCAAGCCCATTTTACAACTTGACCTCACATGGCCTTTGACCTTGGTATGTGACCTTTGACCCATCAACAATGAGGGATCCCATGTTGCACCTATGAGTCAATTTTGGTTCCAATTGAACTTCAACTGTTCATATGAGGTCAGTTTACAACATTTCACAGCCTATTTTACAACTTGACCTCACATGATGACCCTTGACCTTTGCATGTGAACCTTGACCTGCATCAACAAAATGAGGATCCCATGTTGCACCTATGAATCAAGTTTGGTTCCAATTGAACTTCAACTTTTCATATGAGGTCAATTTACACTTTTCTGTCTATTTTACAACTTGACCTCAACATGACCTTTGACCTTGGCAATGTGACCTTTGACCTCATCAACAAGTGGTGGATGCCATGTTGCACCTTGTGACCAAGTTTGGTTTAAATCCATCAAAGTAGGAGGATATTACATTCAACTGTTAAAACCCCTTTTTTCACAACCGACATCAACAGACCTCATCAACAACAGACAACAACAGTGGACAAAGTGATGATCCCTATGTGTCGTCCTTTCTTCCGCCTTAAAGGTGCTCCACGAGAGATTTGAGCACCCAAATATTGTGTCATACATAGTATTTTTTCATATAGTTTTAGACACTCAATAGATTTCTTACCTTGTATTTGGCTACAGAAATGTCTTAAAGAAGAGAAAAAGTGATTTAATTTTGCCTAAATTTTCAATAGTACTACATAGGCTGAATTTTGTATTTGCTCCTATACGAGTGAATTAGAAATTTCATAATATTTGTACCAAAAGAAAACATTTCTCAGCTTATCCTTTCCAGGGGGTTGTTTTTGATGGCCAGCTTTACATCCTGGGGCAACTAATCAGTACTTCCATTTTTTTAGGGACACCTGATAGTGAAATCTCTCGTGCACCTTTAAGGCGGCGACACAAAAACGGCTCCAACGGCCAAATTAAACCCCCCATTTGTTCGGGAATCACCTATCAATCCCTGGCGCAGCAGGCTGGCCCACTACCCACTAACCAAAATTTTTTTCACCATACAACAAGAATGTGCCCCTAGTACAAAACACACACAAAATTGGGACTTACATTTCTCGTGCGTCATGACTATCAACCCTGGCTGGCGCTGCTAGCGCATGTGTTAGTTAAGGGACATTCAAGGCTGCCTTTTAATCACACAATTTTAGACGTTGGCTTTGAATACTTCCGATCTCAATAATTGTTTTTTCTTAAAAGTGAAAAATCTTGGAACAAGGTCAGTAAAGAAGTATCCGTTTTTTTTTAAATTTTTCTATTTTGTTCGCCCTTTTCCTTTTTAAAGGGTCATGGCCTGGATTGCTAATATAGCCTCGTCCCCCAAACCCAGATTTTGCACCAGAAGTGGTCAAAATGTTGGTAATAGCTGCAAAAAGCTATTTTTTCATTTAACCACACCCTTGTGAAATCTTAGGGATATAAGATGTTAATTGGGTTGATCAAAGTTATGAGCAAAGATGTGCAACATTTTTTGGTGACCAAATTAATTTTACAAAGTACTCTATGGTGCCTTACAAAATCACATTTTAGAGAGCCTCCACATCAAATGGATTTTTGATATTGACAAGACGCTCTTATTTTCCTTTAATACAACATATTGCAAAACTCAAAGGCCCATTCATTGAGTTCCCAAGGGTTCAAAATTCCAAAGCACCAAGGCGGTGCCATATACGGGGTAAATTAATGGTCCCAGTCCGAAGCTACCACCCCGTGTCGCTCAACAGGCCCACACTAGTAATAAATAGTAAATACAATTGCCCATAAATTTGTTTTCTTCTGAGACAAATTAAACTTGGTTTTTTATCTTTTTTGGTTTTTTTTTTTTTTTTTGGAGGCACGCAGAAGCATATTTTTTTACTCAGTCCACATAATATGAATCGCTCACCAGCATGGCGGAGCATAATCGCGTACTGTTCATTCTGTATTTAAAACAATTGATGGTACCTACCCACTACGCAACTGCCCAGTTACAAATGCACACAATAGCTCGTACTCATTGGGCCAACAACGTCGCTGACATGTCAGTCACAAATAGAGCATCTTTGAGTGGCCACATGAATAACGCAAATGCCCATATATGGAAAGCAACCAGCCAGACAGATAAAAACTATAATAGTAATACAATTGCAGTATACAATTTCTGTAGATGATAACATATAATAATATTGCTGTAGAATTGGTTCTGCAAGAGTACCTATGCTAGGGCTACAAGTTTGAGGCCAATGGAAGCCTATTTTTTTACTCATTCGCCTATAATACAAATTGCTCACCAGCGAGCCGGAGCATAAATGTGTATTGTTCATTCTGTATTTAATACAATCTGATGGTCCATACCCACTTATGCAACTGCCCCAAACAAAATGGACAACAATAAGCTCATACTCATTGGGCCAATATTGTTGCTTGTACATGTCAGTCACAAATAGAGCATCTTTGATTGGCCACATATATTTAAAAAATACAGCAAGTAAACTGCGCGATCCCCCTGGCAAGATGGCAGTATACACAAGGTGGTTAGTTGGCACAGTTGAAATAACCTTTGACCTTTTTTGTTAAAAATGGTTAACATGTTTATGGAACTATGTACCGTTTCAAAAAAATATAGCAATTACGCTGATTTTTGCATATTAATTAGCTCATTTACATACTAAATTTGCCCAAAATATGCCCAAAAGCTAATCAGGTCAAGAACTCTTCAGCCCGCTTCCTTCCACCAAGTTACATCATTATATGCCTTATGGAACTCCAGATAACTCGTATACCAGCCTTGTGGGGAAATTTGTCTTAAATTATGCAATTAGATACTTAATTACCATATTTACGCCAAAAATCTAATGAGGTCAAGAACTCTTCAGCCCGCTTCCTTCCACCAAGTTACATCATCATAGCCCTTATGGAACTCCAGATAACTCGTATACCAGCCTTGTGGGGAAATTTGTCTTAAATTATGCAAATTAGGATACTTAATTACCATATTTACGCCCCAAATCTAATGAGGTCAAGAACTCTTCAGCCCGCTTCCTTCCACCAAGTTACATCATCATAGCCCTTATGGAACTCCAGATAAAATCGTAATGTTGACATTTTTCTGTGCAATATTGACCCTTTCCTGCACCTTTTCCCCCTACCCCCTGACAGACCCAGGGGAGGACCCTGGGGGATGAATGACATGGTTAGTAGGGGGTTCCCATCCTACAATATACCCAAGTTTGGTAATCTAGTCATCCAGAAAAAAAGATGTTCCAGGGTTAACATTTTATCCGGAAATTCCAGGGTTAAATTTTCATACGGAATACAGAATGCGGGACACAAGGACGGAGCGCATTTTATAGTCCCCTTCCGAACTTTGTTCGGCGGGGACAAAACGAAAACCTAACCAAACTGGAACACACATACATACACATCCTACAGACATGCACACCCTTGCAATATCCCCCTCTGCTTTTCAAGGCAGGGGGATAATAAAACAAATGCCAATATATGGAAAAAGCTGGCGAGCTAAACCACAGGCAAGCTGTGTTGGAACCCGGATACTAAAAAAACTATGGCTATGATTTCAACTGTTACGTATGGAATTCCGTTTTGGTCAAAAAATACTATTGCTTTTGTAGTTAGACGTTTGCTGGCCATATAATTCAGATTTAGAATGCCTTGAACAAGGCTATATATATCAACCTGTCTCCTTTTATGGCCTAGGTGTTTTTTACTGTTCTGCTTGGTCTCCGAGTTCAAGGATGGTACAACACATTAAATTTGATATCAAATAGTAATTCTTTATTAAAGTGATTGCCAATGTGGCACACACCATAAACACATCTAAGCTTAAGCTGACACTGGAATCCGGATTGTTTGTATTCGATAGCTTTAGTGAGGTATAGCTAATCTCAGAGGTGGGATAACAAGTGTGACACAATCTGATTCACTCACAACAAACTTTACAATGATACATGAAGACGGAAAGCAAATAATATGCTGTCAGAAATAATTAAAACAATGAAAGATATATTTCCTTCATCATCTGCTCCTGGACTATGCTGAAGTGCATACGTATATATTCACAGTACAAACTGAATATGTGATTAAGGCATTTCACACTTCAAGCTAAAAAGTCTCTACCGTGATGGTTATATATTATCTTTCCCTGGAGATGCCAGCGCACACAAGTGTTGAAAAAAAAACAACCCATATGCCTGGCCGGATTCGAAACGGCGACCTCCGTATTACTAGGTGACGGGGCTCTAACCAACTGAGCAACAAGAGGGGTTGGGGAAGAGTGATAGATACATCTAAAAGTGTTAGGTTCGAACCTAACACCTATAGAAAAATGTATATCTATCGTTCTTATACCAACCATTCTTGTGGCTCAGTTGGTTAGAGCGCCAGTCACTAGTAATACGGTGGTGCGGTTCGAATTAGGCCAAGGCATATGGGTTTTTTTGTTTTTTTCCACCACTTGTGTGCGCGGCCATCTCCAGGGAAGATAATATATAAACCATCCTTGTCTACCTGGAGAACTAAGTAGTTAAAATTTCAAGTCTCTACCGTATCTGAACCTTTCAAGCCTTGAAAGAGTAGGTCTACAACTAAGTGGACAAACAGTATAAGCTAAGGTACATGTGGTCCAGTGGAGAAAGTACCCGACCCACAAGCTGAAGGTTGCGAGTTTCGACCCCCTGCCTGGCAATGGGTTTCCCCTGGAGTAAGAACTTTGCCTCATTACTCCTCTCTACTCAGTGCATACATGGGTACCGGCAATATTCGATGTTGGGAAAGAACTGAAATGCTCAAATGGCCTGCAAAATTCCAGTTTTAAAATGTAATATTGATGGAATATTGCCTGGTCTGAAGTCTTAGATAGGGTATCTATTTGAGCAGATCTGGTCTCAGATAAGATATCCATTTGAACAAATCTGGTCTTGGATAGGGTACCATTTCATCAGTTTCTGGTCTCATATAGGGTCACCACCAGAACCCTTGTAATGCGGATGGTTACCCAGGCTCATGTATTGGTTACCTCCACCCCCACCCCAGGACCCTGCCTTTGGCACACCCACTTAACAGTGGTGTTACTTGATGGGCATGGTTGCATCTGGCATAAAACACCTTTGTATCTACAATGTGCCCTTATAGCAGAGCATGTGTGTAATGCATTTCCCCATGGCAATTTGGTCCACGTTGGAAGGCAATTTACATGAATATTCATATTATTCTGCATACTAACATGGCATTAAAATGCATGTCTTTTGCATGTACAAAGGTGTAAAACCTCTTTTCTAAACATCCTCTGGGATTATCAGAACCAGAATATTAAAGACCTAAATGGATTTAAACACTGAAATGGAAAGTATTTGTGTATTGACTGTAAACTGGACAGAGTTAGCATCAAGAACACTGTTTTATAAAGATGAAGAATATGCCTACGACTGTACCAAGCTACTCAACTCACATCAATCTTTTAGCCAAAATAAGGTTTCATGCCTGTTCATATCCTGAAATCTAACAAATAATTCAAATTTACAGCATAAATATGTATACATTTTGATAAATGTCCTCTGACAGTCTCAGAACTAGCAGAGGTTTCAGATATTCTGGAGGAGTTCCTACACCCATGATACATGCATTTTTGCTCTGATCGCTATTCCTTTTTAATCATTTGATTCATGAAACATTTCCACTTATCCAGAGGCACATTCTTGTGCAAAAACATCTGAACATGACTGCATATTAAGGAATAATAGGTTATTCAAATTTGTAGCAAAATGATTAGAGCAATACGAACTAAATGTCAATAAATCTCTTCAGATATGTTGCACATATTTATAAATCACTGACATTATGCCATACCAAGTTACTTCTCTTCCTTGCTCAACATATAGCAATTTTTCAATTCCCTCTGCTCAAGTGTCACTGTCTCATCAATTCAAAATCCCACAAACAGGCTGGCGGTGACAGGGCATTTCCACCACTGCTATTAGATTGTGGAATAACTTAACCGATTTTAATCAGGAATGCCATGACTACATAATTATTTAAAACAAAAACATTGCTCAGGACTCATCTTCTTGCAACCACAGATGTCTAATGTGCTTTATTCCTTTTCTTGATCTGGATTTGTAGTTCTCTCTTACCGTTAATGATCACCTGAAGCTGTGAATAGCAAACACCTTACTTCATTCAAATACATCTGTCTTCCTTGAACCTGTTCCTTCATACACATTTATACACATTCATACATTTTTATAGTGTTCTTCATGAATTCTGAAACAAAATTCTGGCTATGTGCTAGCCTTGTTCAAGGCGCTCTACCAACTTCACCGGTTCACACGTCTGATATGTCATATATTTAAATATTTAAATAAGTGGAGCATATCCTCCTCCTAAAAAATGGCAAGAATTCACTCTATTAAACACCTAATTTGAGGTCTCCAATTTCACCTGGCCTATGTTTTATGCTTCCACTAGCGAGTTCAATAAGTTCAACTCAGGCAGAGCGCCTTGTACAGTCTGTCAGACTTTTTCTGCATTTGCAAAAATTGTATAGGCATTTTGTACAGGGAAGATTAAAACCACAAAGCAAATGGATCAAGGCTGTGGCTCTGACTAGCACAACCACTGCACCTGACCACAACAGGTGTTTGTGGTTTACTGTCTAGACTAATAGGAACATGGATCCCGCCAGTGTGGTCAACAGACCACCAGGCAGTGTACCAATTTTTTTTATTTGATTATATAATCTTTCTCTAGACAGGGTAGCCCTAAAAAACACAATGTTCAAAATAATTGAGGATAAATGTTAATTATGCAGTACAGTGTGAAAAAATAACATGTTTGTCGGTTCTTAGCAGACAGCCTTGATCAAGGCTAGCTATGTGCATGTAAACCTGTATGTGAAAATGCTTGACAACAGAAATCCAACACCATTCAACAGACCTGTGCCATTTGTTTCAGAATTACGACAGCATGTTCTTTTATACACATTAAAACTACAAAATTGAAATACTAATAGCTCCTTTCATTACCTTTTTCTATTTATATGGGTATCCCACAAAAAATGCACTTTTTATGTGGCATTGGCACATTTTCAATAAAATATGAAATTCCTTCAATAGTCTAGTACCTTAGAAAAATACAGCAAAAATATATTGTTAAAAATCTTGAGGGTGCAGTATTTTCCAAATGCGCCAGTGTCTTTCATTTTAAAATCCTGAAGATTTCAAACCACCCTTCACAAAAAAAGGTGCCTTTTGTCTCTCTTTAATGTTACCAATTGTACTTGTAGTTAAAATTATTTGAAGGTTTTTTCATATTTTCCAAATTTCAACCTCCCCTTAAATCTACAAGAATGAAATATAAAACCTTTCTTTTGACATATTATTATTATGGTATGGATATCTTCTCAGAAGTACTTGGAATGTCTACCCCCCCCCCATGGAAAAATACCTCCTGTTTTATTCTTTATGGTATACAAATATATACTGACATGAGAGACTCTTGTTAAAACTATGGACCCGAGGTGACTGCAATAGTGCTGTTTTGCTGAGGGGCGCAGCCCCGAAGCAAAATAGCACTATTGCAGTCACCGAGGGACCATAGTTTGAACAGGAGGCTCGAATAAAGGCAGTATATATTTGTTTTTATATAAGTCATTCATATATTCTGTGATATATATGTATTATAAACATGTTTATAAAACAAGAGGAAAAATTTAGATTTAAGGCCTAGCCCTAGCTAGACTAGTCCTACCAACATGACCCATCCGGGCAGTCAATTTGCAGTGTTGTCGTTCACCCTTGCTTAAAAAACTAAACCCCATCAAACATGCATGGACAGGCTGTTCTTAATCTGCTTTTTAGTGTTCACCTGGTCCATGTCCATTCTCGTTGATCAATAAACAACTGGAATCTTGGCTGATTTGTAGCCGTTACCGTCATCACTGCATTTTCGCGGGCGTGTATTCCATGTTGACAATTTGTTTTGCTACACAGGGGCTGACATTGTGCTAAAATGGAAAGCTAAATAGTCTTTTTTGGAAGCCGTTAAATAGTTCTTTGAGAGCCGTAAATAGTCTTTTGAGAGCCGTAAATAGTCTTTTCTGCAGAATGTATGTTTATATTTGATCATTGTGGTCCACTTTTAACCAATCCAATGAACAAAGAATATATGAATGACAGATATAAGATACAATGGACACCCCACATAAAACTCTGGATGGATGTCTGCCATGGGACATAGTACTGTTTGCTCTGTAATATGACAATCTGTGTGTGTGTGTGACCCGGGGGGGCCACTTGTATTCAAAGGTGGATATGATGCGTGAACAAGAAAACGCGTAAAAAGGGTGTCTTTTTTCCAACAGGCGATGTACGCGCATACATCGTTTAGGGTGTCAAAAACAGCAAAATATGGAAAAAAGGGTATGTTTTTTTCTTAACCCTGAAATTGTCATGTTATATCTCATTAAGCAGGGATCAAAATCATCCAAAATATTGTAATCGGAACTTGGGAAGTAAAGCAAAGCAAGATAATAAAGGGTATATTTACGATTCAATTCACTGCGTACTTGTTGAGGGTATCATAAACAGATAAAAATACTTGTTTAGGGTATGTTTTAGCTTGTTTTTTAGTCGGTGAAAATACGTGTTTAGGGTACATTTTGAAAGTCTGTGTTCACGCATCATATCCACCTTTGAATACAAGTGGCCCCCCGGGGTGTGTGAGCATTCAGGATGAATTCAGCTAAGTGAGGTCCCAGTCGATTATTAAATTCAAACGTAAGAGTTGATTTTGTTTAAATTCAAGATTTATACAGCGTGTAAAAAACCCAACTTTACCCTAAAAGCACCCACCAATTTCCAGTCTTGAATAAAAAAAAATATGCAAATTATTTATACATATTTAAAAAAAAATTTTATCAGATTTTCAAAAAAAAGCAAGTAGACCCAAGGAATTTGGGTTTGAAATGACCGAGTTGTCCCTTATTTAATGATACTAGATTTTCTGGCTGGTTTCAAGATCTCAAGATGAGGATGTCAGGACTCAGGACCGGTTGTACAGTGACATGTTGTAACTTAAAGGTGCAACGAGAGATTTTGAGGCACCCAAATATTGTCTCATAATAGCAATTTCATATAGAATAGACACTCAATAGATTTCTTACCTTGTATTATGCTACAGAAATGTCTTAAAAGAGAGAAAAAAAGTGATTTTGATTAGCTTATATTTCAATATAAAACATAGGCTAAATTTCTTATTTGCTCCTATACGAAATTAGAAATTTCACATTTTGTTTACCAAAGAAACATTTCTCAGCTTAATCATTTCAGATGGGGATATTTTTGATGGAAAGCTTTACATCAGGGCAAAAATTAGTACTTTCAATTTTTTAGGGACACCTGATATGTGAAACCTGTCGTTGCACCTTTAAACTTTCCTATCAGTAAATAATTTCTTGGTAACCCATCAAAGGTAGTTCTTGAGCTCCATGCAAAAATGTGGAAAAAAATTTAACTTCACAAAGTTCTTGCATTACGGTACTATAAACCTACCTGGGAGCCGACATGTTGAGTGGATCTCCTTTGGCCCATGCTAGATGGGGGCATGCTGGTAACGGCCTTGGCTTGGGCTGCCCTAGATGAGCTTCTAGTACTTTGGAGTAACGATACAAATGGTTTCCTGTAATGAGAAGATAAAGAAGAAATGGAAGTCAGACTCATCGATGATACCAACAAATGTACAACTTAAGTATTTTAATTCACCTTCTTCAGCATCAACCCGAATGAAGAACTTCGGTCCTGTTGAGAAAAGTAGCATAAGACTACCTGCAGTTAAAGGTGCGTGTTCCAATCGTCTTTGGGTCCCCCGATTTACCCGGTAGTATTGATTTTGGATCAGATGAAAGGCCATATTTTTCTAATTGCCGTCCTGAAATTTTAGCCCATAAATCCATTTCATTCCCAAGATATTATCATTTAATTTTAAATGGGTTTTGACATCACATTGCATTCCTATGGGCATGTGCATTCAATGATAGGTCAACAAAATAACAATCCTTTAGAAAAGAGCATACTTAATTACATTTGCCATCATTTTGGTTGGTTTAGAGATTCAACCATGCATAGTTGGCAGTTCTGCATGCCTTGTGCCTGTTTTAGTTTTTCATATTTATTTTGGGCTGTCAGGGGTAAGTTGAGTACCACTTTTTGCCCAAGTGTAAGCCTGGCTATACACATGTACAAGCATGTATGTGTGTTTCTCATCAACCAAAAAGTAAAACCTTCCACTTCTCAAACCAGCTCACATAGAACGATTTACATGATTATCATCATGTTTTGAAGAGCTCAAGTGATGAAAATATCGGTTCCGAAACATGATAATCATAAATCGGTTGATTTATGCCCAAAATTTATTGATCTCGTTATGAGTTTTAAAATTGGGCTCGACTGCATCTTGCCCCAATATTTTTGCAACTCATAGCTCGACCAATAAAGGACATCGCCGGATAAGGAATGAAGGACGCCCTCTATAGTTTTCATGAGAACGGATGAACTTGAAACGTTCCGCATTATAAATCCACATGCTCAAAGTTTACCTTTTGCTGGTTTTCCAAAAAATACACCTCACATAAATTCCCCAAAAGTTGCTTTTATGTAAAATTATAATACAGGCTTCAATGGGTAATTGAAATGTCCAAATATGAACCCTTTCCCCCCCAAGAACCACAATGCCACTTTGCAAGGATATGCGCTGTATTATTTAGCAACATATATGTGAGTGGCATTCTGGTTCTAGGGGGGGGGAAGACCTTATTTTGGCATTTTTGTTTTCTTGGGGGGCTGAACACTAAATGGAATTGCCAAAAACAACAACAACCTATTGCATACATACCTTACCACATACACTTTGAGGTAAGACATGCTAATCTACCAAGGGCTCAGTTCAGTAGCCTTGCAAGAGCACATTTTAACAACAGCCTGACCATGCGTGTTTTGGGTATCATAAATCATACTAAAACACAGGGTGTGTATTTGATCGATATAATTATGGTGAATGAAAGCTATTAAACTGCGCCATGGGATTGAGATAGTGAGTTTGCTCATGATATAAATAAGTGCATTCATGGGCCATGCTTTGCCCATTGTATTGTATTCCAGAGTTTGCTCGATGTGAAGACGGATTTAATCCTAATCTTAGCAGCATAAGCTGATAGGTATTGGGGTATTGGTATAAAGGCTGCCTTATGTAGTCTCTTTGTACCTAATGAAAGACAACAGGTCTATCTAGGCATCACTTACAAGCTTCGTAACAAAGAGCAGCTATGCAACATCTTCCTGTTTCTCCATTTAAGTAATAAATGGTCATAGAAATGAAGGCATGCTCTAAGCTTTGCTTTTTCTAGAGCGCATACCCCTGAAGTTTCTCATTTTTTTTGATACAAGTGTATTTTTGGGATAAAAACACCTTGTGTACATTATAAAGTAGTTGTCAAACACCAACACCAAAATTGATGGTAAAATATAACAATGATGATTATAGAGGGCCTCCTTCTGTCCTTATCCGGCGATGTCCTTTGGGCTCAATCGATCAAGTGGGTAATTTGACATTTTTAAGCATGTTTGTTGATCATTGCCAAATGTGCATATTAAGGTAACCTCACTTGCATATTTGTTCTGATGGCTAATCACAAAAGGACGCTCCAAGCTATGTGTTCTTTGAATATAGCAACCACCAACAAAAAAATAATATTTAGAAGGAATTAAAAAAACAACTGATTTGTAAAATTGCATCGGTTTTGTTTGGTTCTTTCAGACTACTGCAAAAAAAAATGTGTTGGTGGTGTTTCCATACCCAAGGTCTGGTTACATGCCAAGTATGAACACCACACACACTGCCCCCACTACACACACACCACCCCTCACACACACATCTACACACACACACACATCCTACAGAGCTACATTGTGGGAGTTTTACTGAAAAATCTTCTTAAAAAGTCACTTTTTTAGACATTTTTCAGAAAAATACAACTTTTTTCAAAACTATATAAGGAAGACATATTTCAAAACCTATATAGTTTTGAATTTTTCTGCTTAAAAGACACTTTTTTTAGACATTTTTTGACATTTGTTCAGTTTTTGTTTTTTTTCATTTTTTTAGAGTTTTTTCTCACTTTTTTAGCCAAGAGATTGCGCCGCAGGCCTATAAAGTTACAAACTAGAAAAATCCTCTTTTCTCACTCTTTAACGGATGAAACCTCAATACTAGATTACAGTTTATTCCTTTAACACTTCGTAACAATAGGAACTCTGTAAAATACCCCACAATGCCAGAAAGTACTCCCACAATGTAACAATAAAATACTCCCACAATGGCTCTTAATACTTAAAAATACTCCCACAATGTATCGCTATATACATACAATCCAACCCACAACCACACCCACAGATTTTTAGCCATAAAATTGTGTTAATTTACACTTACCCATTCAACACATACATCTGTGCATGGATTTAATAATAACATTAACAATACAGTAAATCCTTGTCCAATTTTAATATTTAAAAAAACAAAACAAAACAAAACAGTGCCCCCACTAATCCAGTTCCCTAGTTTTTTTGTCTGCTGGTTTCTCCATGAGTAGACCTGGGGAAGTGAATGTCCTAAAATTGTTGTGGAATATAGAACTAATGCTGTCCTCCCTCCTTAATGCTTTTCCGCTGTGACATGTTTAGTCAATTTCTCTCTTCTATTCCACAAACAACTAGTGCATATTTTCAAAATCATGGGTCATTCCCAAATTTTCTAAGTTTCTTCTTAAGAGGCCAGATAAGCATCTCGCTATACTGACGCGATGAGTGTCTGTTATCATTAGGCATCCAGTAGACTGCTTGAACATTATCGTCGCCATGGTTCAAATAGACTTCAAACTCCGATCCGTAGTGGTATTGTTTTAAAACATTTGTTATTCCCTCCCCAAGCGGTCACCCTAAAATTACTAGGGTAATTAGTAACAGCAGCTAGTTAAACTTCATATCAAGTTATATATTCTCAATCAACAGACAGATTATGTAAATACATAGGCTAAAGCATGTGAGAAAGCAAAAATAGTGTCCATTTGACTACGTTCCGGGGTGAGTCACCCATCAGCTCTAATTTCCACTACCCGGCAAATTCTTGCGCAGTACGTTTCTACTGCAGTAACACCTGGTATTTTGAGACGTCATCCCCTATTTGTTGATCACAGTGACTGAAAAAAGGTAAGACCCAGAAATCTTCATAACCCTCTTATTTTGACTGAGGCCATCCCCACCCAGAATGAGTGGAATTTTCGGTATTTACTGAAAAATCACTGCTCAGTAAAACATGCCTAATGTCTAACATGTGGTAAGTCCCCCTTGAGTCACATTTATTGTTTGCTGTGAAAATTGTGTGGAGGGTGAATGCATGTGGCTTGCAACAGATACAACAGGCAAACAGCCTTGCTATTGTCCAGGTGCATGCAGAGTAGGCTACCAAAAAGAAATGCCAATCTTTCCTTGGTGTTGGGACCATGACTCTACCAACTTCACTCCTTCCTCAGAGTGAGCTGTTCTACATTCCCACTCATGTTGTACCCATATCACTATTCGGGAGAGGCAAGTGGGGTGAAGTACCCTCCCTCGGGTCACTCACACTGGCTCGAAGGGGGGGCCTTTGAAACCCACAACCTTCTGATCACAAGTCCAATTGCTGTACCACTGCAAAAACCCTCACATGAAAATACAAAACTTAAAAATGCGCAGAAGGAGATTTTTTTAGAATACCATTTTGCATACATTGGCATTGTCAGTTGTAGACCACTACCGAGATGTTTTCTAAGGTGTAGCGGACAAACAGTACAAAAACCAGCAAACTTTGTTTTGAACTTGCCCGTTATTGTATCGTCCTATAAAAAATAATGTGCTTTTATCTTATTACTCCGGACGGCGTATTCAGCTTATTCACATTCAAGGGATCTAATATATTGGTAGCATTCCAAATATGCAAAAAACGGGTTTGAAAAAAAACATGGGGTTGCTTTTCTCTGGAAATGTTTCTCATTGGGGGCAAAACCATTTCCTTATTAAAATTCAGGGTTCCCCAAGGGTTAAAATACAACTCTGACTTTTCTAAGCTTCCTCCATCAGATCAGTACACACTTCAGAAATTGGGTCACAATTTTATGACAATGGAGTAATCTAGACCAAGAAAGCAATAAACTGTAGAGTAAGCAAATTGGAATCAAGTTAAAGCCTGCAATACACTCTAGCATGCACAAGAACAGAGGGAGCTAGACCAATTTTTGGTGGAAAACGTAGTCATAATACTGTGACAGACTCCTGAATATTATATTATTTTTCTGTATTATATTAATTAAATCATGTTAAATTGAATCATATAAATTATGAGTGAGGAGAACTGGAAAATATGAAACTTGCAATGTGTTGTGCAATAAGCATGACTTATCTGATTGACCTAGCTCTAAATGGACTAGTGTGTGAGAACATCCTGAGACAAACATGTCAGAAGACGTTCACAATCGGTGGACAATAAGATCACAGTGTCTTATCTTCTTCATTCTGAGAACTGCATAGAAGTTCTTTGTTTACCTATAGGAAGCAAGATTGCACACGTGTTGATGAACAATAGACTTTGTGTAATTGCTATGTCAAACACTTCGAGCACAGGATGTGGAAGATTGTGGACTTCTTTTAAACATGTTTCAGCGAACTGAGAGGATTGTGAAATTTCGACTTGTCTTCGCTTGTTTTGTGTTGCATCATGGGAAATTTTGCTAAGGACAAATTCTGTTGCAAGTTATTTCTCTTTGCCAGTTGTCAAGAGATTTCATCGAGTGTAGACCTCTCAAACAGAAGGTAGAGAACTTTCATAACATTTGATTTTATAAAATGTTATGTTTTTTTATATAATTCTAGAAAGTTGCTAGAATTGTCAGAACTGCTCAAAATTTGGTACCTTTGGAAAAACAAAGGTTAACATTAAAATTCCAGCAGGACATTTCTTCTGTACCAGTGACATTCACCTTTAATGCACTGAGTACTTGTATGGACAAATGTTATACCATCAAGCTGCAGTTATACTTCCAGTAGTTCTTCAAGTCTACGAGTTCGCAAATTAATCGGCCGGTCTAGACCAAAAGGACTTTTGCGATTTCGCGAAACTAGTTGAACTGTACCAGCAAGAATTGTGTCGCCAAGATTTATGTGGACCTGATTCTACAGAGACTGGTGCGCACCCAACAAGAACTGTGAACTATTGTGTAATTGGGATGTTGAGATGATGTGTGTTTAATTTGATTTTAAGTAGGTAAGAAATATAGATAATAATTTTGTGCATTGTTAATTGTGTATATTGTGTGATTTAATTTATGTATTAAAATCATTACTTTGAATTTACATCTTGGTCAAGTCAATCTTCTTCCAAATCGTCATTGTGAATTTTGTTTTATGAACCACGGGAGGTTACTTTTCTGACCTTGAGTACGTCTCGTAACAATACCATGGCATTAAATTGCTATGACATGCCATGAACCCTTACAAAATCAAAGTTGGAGGTCACATTCACCAACCACTCATTGATTTTTAATAACACATGAAAAAATGTGTACATACAATCCCAAATCAATATTTTAGTAAGGAAGTCAGTAATTTGTTCTGCAAAGGGAAAATGTGTGCAGTTGGAGAATTTAGCATTACATGCACATGCCTGTGGATTGCTGTGCATATTTATAAGAAATGTGTAGAAGAGAAATCAATTGTCTCTTTTCTTTTGCAACCTGATCTTATCAACTCAAAGACTCGAGTCAAAATCAATGGAAAAATTAGGTTACCTAATGACTGGCTTACACATTGTGTGAGCTGTGGGGAGTTCTGCACATTTTAAGAGCATCTTTAATATGTATAATTTCCATTTTGCCATTATGCTTTCCCTAAAAATAGAAATTTTGGTAAATAATATACCCTCTTTAAAAAAATCCACTCCTTATTTCATGAACTACATCAAGGTTACCAGTAGTGGTGAATATGCGGTACTAACTTCCAACACTTTACCCTATGGCCTGGTCTTTTTTCAATAAACTTGTTTTTATAATCTCTTTTTCTGATATGAGCAGGAGCAGGAGCAGTGGTCTAGTAGTGCACTCGCCTCATAAAATAAGCACAAGATCACAGTTTGAATCCTACAAGGTTTGTTGTGAACAACATGAAGTCAGCATTTTACATGGAAGCACACAAGGTCAGCACTTCACAAGGAACCAGTCAAGAGGTCAGCACTTCACCAGGAATCACATGAGGTCAGCACTTCACAAGGAACCAGTCAAGAGGTCAGCACTTCACAAGGAACCACATGAGGTCAGAACATCACAAGGAATCGCATGAGGCCAGCACTTCACAAGGAACTATATGAGGTCAGCACTTTACAAGGAACTAGATGAAGTCAGCACTTCACATGGGACTATATACATGAGGTAAGCACTTCACAAGGAATCACATGAATGAAGTCATCACTTCACAAGGAATCACATGAAGTCAGCAATTCACAAGGAACCACATGAAGTCAGCAATTCACAATGAACCACATGTGGTCAGCACTTTACAGGGAATAAAGTGGTTGTGTGGATTCAAATGTCTTAAAATGCAAAATACTTCCATAAATATGCATTGCTATGGACTACAGGTCATGTCAGGTTTCTTTTCAGGGCCTGCTACTGGTATCCTGGTAACCAGTACTACCTGTCCCAGGGCCGAGTTGTCGGCAGCTAAATCGTCACCCCCATCAATTTTCTATTGTAAATCTGATGAGGAGGGTAGCTGGTTACCCTGGTAGAATGAAAAAGAAGATCTACCTACAAGGGCATCAGCTCTGGAGAGCTTGGCGGCCATCCAGCACATGCTGCCTTGTATGGTTGGCATAGTTGCCCAAAGGCTAGGCCCACCGCCGAAAACTGTGGATTGGCATCAGGAAGGGCATCCGGTCAATTATCTTTTGCTCCAATAAATCCTCTCACAGCAGTATTGCTGAGTGTGAGGTGTATCCGGCCACCCCCGTCGACGGGGACAAAACCGGATTTAAAAACTTTGGTTTTACTACTACTACTACACAATAAGTGTTTACCCCTAAGGGATCAAAAGTCAATTAGATTGAGGTCATAAAGTTTTAGGAGTCATATCGGCAGCTACCATCCATGCTCTCTGGAGCACAGCACAGCTTAGCTATTACTTCCATTGACTGTAGTTTTTATTACCTACATCTTCATTTTACCATTTGTGACAAAGATTTCAGTACAGCACACCCCCTCTGATTTGAATTTGCACGCATGCTTGCAATATTAACTCAGTACACGCACCCAAATAACTGTGACAAGCTCGTGACAGCTCATATCTTGCACAGTGCACGGCCGTGACTACCTCCATCCTATTACTTTTTCATATAGTCACTTCAAATAAGACAATGTCGTCTGATATGACACAACTGCATATTCGCCCCGAAATTAAGCTGAGTGAAGCGGACAGTTAGTAAAAATGGCTTTCTTCTGCACATGAGGCTTTCACAGAGATGATGTTATCGTATAAAGCTCGGCACCTGATCAATCATGTCTTAAAACCTCTTCTTGGCAAAGCGTCTAATTCCTTATTCCGCTGTCACTTAAATTAATTAACAACTTGAACAGGATGTATTATAAACCACTAATATCACCTTAAAGAATAAAGGGAGTTCCTTGGGAACAGAATATTTGATTCATGTCACTTTACATGTCTGTTAACCTTTTCAACTACGGTAGATTCTGTATACGATATAACACCTTAAAGGCACTATCAGTGATTTGCTAAATCAGAAAATCAAAACAATCATCAAAATTCAGATTTTTGCATGTCTGCAACAAGTATAGGTATCCTAACATACCTTACAAATGATAGGACCAGAAGCACCCTAATAAGGACAAAATCTGTTATTTTAGGCATTAGTGTCCGTTCGGACACTTTCTACAACACGTAATTGAATGGAGATTCGTATCTTTGAACACTGCCGTTTTCTTCCTTTTCTGTCAATTCTTCAGTTGGAAAAAGTAACTTATGAGAATACTACAGGCGTATCCTTCACTTTTAAGCTATTCCTGCAAATTTCAAATATTTTGATTCTTTCAGATAAATCACTGATAGTGTCTTTAAAGGCTAAGTCAGAGATTTCGAAATAGATTTTTTTATGTGGTAATTAAAAATAGTTATTATCTAGAACTAAATATCGTTACATAAAATGCTAAATTCCAAAGTTAAAGATAAATCATATTTTTCGTTTTCATGCAGTAAGCATTTATAGTATAATAGTGCCATAGGATACCTTGTATAAGAAAAATTCCGGATCCAGAATATATGAAGAACTTCGATTTGAACTTAGTTATTTCACACAGTCATTGGTATATGGACAAGCATTAATTAAGTATATGCAAAAAACACGATTTGTTTGAAAATTGAGTGCACCCTCATTGGGAAATCTCTGAGTCGGCCTTTAAGCCAATGGCTTTTGAGATGGCTCCCCAAAATTAATGCAGGTCATTTGGGAGGCCATCTCAAAAACCACTGACCTACATCTTGGTCATAATTAGTTGGGACACTTTCCCTCAATGTCTTTTAAGGTAAATGTGTGATTGTTTTAAGGAAAACTTTATTGTTTTATTCATCTTATTCCATACTTCTGCAAACCCTCTCCCACCCCCACCAATCAATGCTGGAATGAATACATACATACATATTAAGCATTTATAAAGCGCTGCTACATAAAGATCGTAGCGCTGAGAAACAAGATGGCATAAAGGATGACAAAATTTAACACAATGTATATACAGAGGAACAACTGAACAGAATCAAGAGAACAAATATGTTTTAAGAGCTTTCTTGAAAATGGTAACTGTTGCCGATTCTCTAATATTGACTGGCAAATTATTCCACATAAGGGGAGCAGCATAAAGAAGGTCCTGCGTTCAGCAGACTGAAGCAGCTTGGATGTTTTGTGCACAGTCAAAAGGGTGGTATCAGATGCTGAACGCAGGGAGGCTCTTGCAGGATGGTGAACAGTGATGGTGGAAGAGATGTAATCTGGAGTCATTTGATGGAGGCATTTATAAACAAAAAGAAGGATCTTGAAACTAATTCTCTTTTCAACTGGTAACCAGTGCAATTCACTTAAGCAAGGAGTGGCATGATCCTGTTTGTGGACTTGACATATCATCTTTGCAGCCCAATTCTGGACACGCTGCAGCCGATCTTAGATAAGACAAGGGTGCGGGTAACAAGATGACATGTGTCTCGATCAAGAAACCTACGTATCCTGGAAATGTTGTGAAGATGATATGTCAAATTACAACAGAGGTTTCTAACATGGAATATATATGAAGGACATTTGAATGAGCATACTTTAAGTGACCAACATCACTGAGGTGAGACATCCGGCCATGCAAATTGTCTTTTTTGTTTTTAGAACAATTTTAAGGGGTTGAGACATGATTTTGACAATTGATATAACTATGGATACGCAAGAGTTATAACCCCTGTAAAAATCAGGAAAATCCATAGCTGGAATCTTGCTGCATCGACCTACAATGGTCATGGTTTGTATGTTAGAGTGTGCTCTCTATATATTCATTCTCAACAGAAATCTGTGTATAACTAGATTTTTAAGAAAATACTTATTTGCCTGCAATGAAATCTCATCAAATTTACAAAGGATGCAATTAATGGAATAATCCAAAATCAGTTGTTAAAACTGTGTTGCTATTGATATGTTTTTATTTTATTCTGGTTGTGGCATAATAAATGAGAATTTCAAATAATGTGCACTCCACTGACCTAGGATTTATTATCTAATCACTACTCTTCCTAATGCAATATAAAAAGCCCTTAGAAGTATGGGTCATAATTGCTATTTTTCCTACAGGTATTCAATTACACCTAAATATTTCACCTGTTTCTGCCTTACCTTTTTAAAGGAAGGCCAAAGAGCTAAGATGAAATGATGCTTTCGAGTGCTTCATAAAATGCAGGCCTTAAGATTATGAAAGCGGTCAGGTGAAACAGGAGCCAAGTGATATTATTGAGCCCCATTTCTTAATCACATTCAAGACACAACTTGCATTCTTCATGTCAGTCTTGGTTTAGAATTCAAACTGACCTGATTGTGATCCAAACTAGAGTTATCTTTTCTAGTTCGGTCAGTAACAAATAGGTCAGAAAGACTTGCTTTGCTTTTACCATCATCAAATCAACTGCATGTTATATCATGCATCATCTTTGATGTTTTTTTTATGTACAATTTTTTAATTATAAAGTTGAGTTTTTTTAATTGCATACATAATGTTGTATGAACATCTTTTTATTATTCTTAATATGGGCCTTGCTTTAACCCTAACCGGACCGGGTCGTTTGCGGAACGAAACGGCCCAAATGCAACGAAGGGCACCAATCTATTTTTATTTACGGCCCAGAGATGCCACGAGAGCCAAAGTTTGCGTTTCATTTGCATCTCGGCCGTTTTTCCAGGCACAGGAGAATTAAGTAGCGTAAAGTCAATAACGGCCCACAGATGGCCAAGAAAAACATCGCGTGGTGGTCCATTTTCCGGACAGACGGCCAGATGCAACGAAAAACATTGCGTCATTTTCCCGGAAGACGCACAGATGCAACGAAAAACCATCGCGCCCTTTCCAGAAAGCACGTCCCAGATGCAACGAGGAACATCGCGTGCGAATGCAATAAACATCAGGTAATAAATAAATGAAATAATAAATAATGGCTGTGTACTGCCACTGATGTGCATGAATTTGGTAGCTTATGTTCTCCCTTCGTGATGGCGCTATTTCGCTACATCATAAGTCGTTGCGTGGCGCTATTAATGCTACTCATGCTCCGGTTTTACGTCTGAATGCGTTTATCATAATTAAAAAAATAGCTTATCGAACATGGTGGCGCTATCACCATCGAAATCGAAATTGTCTAATGGGCATTTGTACACAGTGTCACCCGCCTGAATGAAAAGCATTGCGCCTTCTGCGGAATGCAGTGAAAAGCATCGCATCATTTCCCGGGATTGACGGCCCAATTCAACGAAAAACTCGCTCATTTCCGAACGGCCCCAATGCAATTAAAAACATCGCGTCATTTTCCCGTAATACCCCAAATGCAACGAAAACCTTCGCGTCATTTTCCGTAAGGACGGCCCAGATGCAATGAGGGCCAGAGAGTCATTTGCGCGACAAAAATAGTTGTTGACGGCCCACATGCAACGCAAAAACATTTTCCGACCGGTACCACGTTTTCTTGGCTCTCATTGTCCTCTCGGCGCGGTGTTAGGGTTATTATGCTGATTACACTCTAACATAAATGGGGTCTGAGTATTTTAAAAGTGTATGCAAGAGTTTGGGTTCCACTATGTCACAGATAGAAGAGAAATATCCATTTCATAGGAATGATGTGACTTTAAGGAATGATGGTATAAAGAGGGATGGAAGGAGGGATGGGTATGTTTGGGAATGGCTGGTGAATTAGTGATGAAATGAAGCGAGGGGTCATTTGGCAGAATCCATCAATGTTACGGCTGTCTTCCTACAAATCTGAGAATGGTCTCATCTAATCAGGTGTGGTGGAAGGATTTTAAAAGTAGGTGGCACCAAAGAGAGCTAAGCATCCACAGGGTGATGGGCCAGTGATTTCAATAAGAATGGTATTTTTTACATTCTGGTGTGCTTATTGATCAGCTTTGGGCCATCCTTTTTTAACTCACATCACTTCCATACTGGAATCGAGTCACTGGCACCCGATAGTTTACTTCAGCAGGCGGGCAGACCTGTGGCACCCCCCATTTCAGTGATGAAGCCTATTATGTTAGGCTGTAAAGACTCCCATTTTCAGCACCACTGTTACCCAAATACCCCATACGTTTTTAAGATTTTGCCGCTGTCACCCAAAGACCCCTATTTTTGAGGAAAGCTTTTAACAAATTTACCCAAAGACCACTACTTGTTAAGAGAGTTCTACAAGACATGCATGATATAGCAAAATTGTCACCCAAATAATCCCTGAAGCTCTTACCCAAAGACCCCTATTATTTGCACGCTACCTGTCACCAAATACCCTTTGATTTGGAAGCACTGGCATCCCCCTTGTGTTCATTTATTTTCATTTCTTAATATTTTTTTTTTTTTTTTTTTTGGATAACTTTTGATTTTTCATTGGCAGCTATCTTGGACAGATCCTAAATATTTGCAGAGCTGATACCATCATAAATTTAATCATCATAGATTTAGCATTTTTTTAAAAATGAATCTCCACCGCCATTAGTGATTACTAGTATAAGAAAATCATAGTCATTCCTATATACTTCCTTTAACAGGCGACAAATTTAGAGACTAATAAAACCCATCTCAAATGCTGGACAGTGACAGCGAGCCGACACTGGTCAGACAATTTTTAATGCCATGCCTTGTGGGAAATATTTATGATCACCTCCAATATGACAAGAAGCTTGTACAATTTCACAACTCAGTGGTTTCAACAGGGCTCTTTAAGTGACTCTAGCACATTAAATTAAATTACATTGCTATTACATTAATGTGAGAAAAAGCCAGTCATGCAGTTGTATTGGGCTATTCCAATTCCAATTCATACTAACTTTTGTTGCCTTTTGCCAGAAAAAACATTGAAATGGGGGGGGGGGGGGCAGTAGCTTCAGCAGCCTGCATGGGGAGAGGAATTCACCCCGTAGTATACAAATACTACATGGTTGGAGGGGAAATAGTGCAATCTATTTTCCCGAGGTACTGGCTACAGGCCTACCACCCCGAACCCGAAGGGTGAGGGGCCTGTAGCCAGTACCGAGGGAAAATAGTTGCACTATTTTCCCGACATAGCATGTAGTATTTGTTTTATTACACCTTATAAATATTTATGAGATATGGGCATAAGAATTTTAACCATATTGTGTTGACTGTAACTTGGCTTTTAAAAATCGCCATCCCGTTTACGAACCTGCCTACAAGTACAATCATGAAAATCGCCCCCCAACAGCTCGTCCAAGTCGGCACAATCATTGACAATTTAGCACTTCAGCTTCCGCAAGAGAACTTCCTTTTTCCGTACACTAGTCTGAAAAACTATTCACAGCGTTCCGGACGACAAATCGCGTGTTTTGTGCATCTTTATTTTGTATTAACGCAGCAATTTCGTCGTCTGTCAAAGACGCTGACCGACTACTGGCGGCGGCCATTTTTGTTGTTGTTGTTAACAACGGAGCAAATTCCTTCTTTCTTGGAGAACCGTAATAACTAAAATGCGTGACTTAACGCTAACATGGCTAACTTTTGCCTCTGGGTACGATGATGTAGGGAAAGTAGTAAAAAATACCGCACGGGAAATAGCTCAAATTCACAGATAGCTCAATATATCATCCCTGTGTCCAGCGCAATTAACCAATGAAATAAAAGGACTTATGCCTATTATCTCATGAATATTTATAAGGTGTAATAATAACTTTTCCCACCCTCAAGTGAGAACAAAGACAAAAAAGAAAAATATGAAGAGATACAAGTCATGTTCCCCCATTTAAACTCTTTGGCCTTATTTATGTACCACCAGACTGAATTGTCAAGTTTTAGGCACTATCAATGAACCACGTGAAAGTGTAAAATACTACAACCACTTGACCGCGGCTAGCGATTTTTCATAAATACAGTGGTGTGCAGAAGCTATTTTGAGGTCACCGTTTTTAAGCTCTGCTTCCAGTTCACAAGGTCAAAGGTCACTTCTGGGGTCATGACCTGTTAAGGCACGGTCACACATAGGGTCATAAGCACCACAATTGGGACCATCAAAACGTGGGGTCAAGGGTCAGGTAATCTTAGCTTGCCTTATTTCCATCAAAGTTTTCAGGGTTATAATATTACGCCCTCCACACACAACGGTAATTTCTGTAGGGCATAATGTTATGCCCTCCTTGGTCAAATGGTTAAATTTGCAGGAGTAGCCTGAAAGTGAAGGATATGTCTGTAGATTCCTCATAAGGTTTTTTCCAAATCAAAAACTGACACAAAAGCAAGAAACTGCTGAACAAATACAATTTTCCATTAGATTGCATATTACAATAAGTGTCTGCATAGAAAGAAGTGTCAAATAATGCCCGAAATATCTAGTTTAATACAGACATAGAGGTACTGTCAAGGAAACCCCTCGCTGTGACCAATTAAGTTATGTACTTTGAAAGAGTATACTTTAGCTCCTGTGTCATTGTACAAACAGAATAGCTGCATTGAACACTACAAAAGTCTGGCTATGCTTTGTGTTGTAGCAATTTGCACTGTTGAGGCTGGCCAATTTGGAACCGAACACACTGTAACTTTACAAGCAATGCCGGAAGTGCTTCAGACTAATTTACTTGCACTTTGTACCCCTTTGTGTTTGCCAACCAATGTAATTCACTTGATATTGATCAATGGATTAAATGACTTTTTTCTTCGCTTGCACTACTTGTTAAATCTAGTCATCTTTAAAACTAGATCTTATGATATCAAATCCTGAAATTAAAGCTAGACTATGTCAATTGATGACTAATGTTCACTTTTAAGTCAGAGCTATTTCAGAAGGCTTACTTTTTCACCTCGTACATTTTCCCATTGTGGCTTATTCCATCTAAAAATAGGCAGCATAGGTTGATACAGCCTTTACAGGTCTTTAAAAAGGTGGGTGTCCAGATGGGTGAAAGCTCTGGCTGGGTCCATACCAACAGACTAAAACAAATCATGTAGTGAAAAAATTAGGGGCCGGGGTCCCAAAAGGTGGGGATACGGATCCATGGACCCCTCCCCTGTATCCACCTAGTTCTTTTGATGTCCTCAAATGTATATAAAAAGAAGGCTGTGGGTGTGCATGTGCATGTATGTGTTTGTGTGTGTGCATGCATGTGTGCAATGTGTGTGTGTTCATGTGCATAGGTAATCACCACAAAATTTCAGACAACCATCTGAAAATGCAGGTTATCTGTGATTCAAGAGTAGGTGCAATGAGTTGCAATTGCAAATTACCAAAAACATTTTGAACGTATCATTGAAAATATTCCTAACAGACTGAAAAATGGTTTTGAATGCTTAAAATTTGCTGGAATTTCTCTTACTTTAGAGACCACACTTTTAAAAACATGAACTTCATCACTTTTAATCCTTTGTTTATAACCTCCAAACACCTTTTCAAATCACATTAGATCAACTCAGGTATGAAGTTGACCTTCTGAAACAATTATAATACAAAATTTTGAAAATGAAATCAGGTATTTTAGACCTAAAATCAGGAAATATTTCATAGCATCTTCGATCAACTATTGAAGTGATTTCATAGATTTGTGTACAAGAAAATAATGCAAGTTGGCGTGACCAACAGACTGGTAACCTCACAAGACAATTTATCTCATTTCAGCACAGGATGCTACTGAGACACTCATGCACGTGACTTAGCGTTCAAAGTGACATGCATATTACTTAAAAAAACTTCCACGTAATAATAAATGTCCACAACTTTACGTGGGTCGGGTATAATAACCCTGAACTGGCAATTTCAGGGGAACCTGTCAGGCTTACATTCATGACACAGCTGTTTGATAAATGAAAGTAATTTATTATGAAAAAATATCAATGGTGACACGCTTTTTGACAACTAACAGATTACTTATTCCAGTAATTTTTATTGCAGGCAAATATGATTTTTCTTAAAAATCTAGTCTAACACATCTCTATGGAGAATGGGCATATAGAGGGCGCAACAACATAAAAAAATAACCTTTGTTGGCCTTTATGTCAAGATTCTCATAATGGATTTTTCTCATTTTTGCTAAGGTAACAGCCCTTGCATGTCCTCATCTATATCAGTTGTCAAAATTGTGTCGCCACTGCTTAAAATTGCTCTAAAAATATTGTCAGTTAGAGACGATTTTCTGTGATAAAGTCTTATGGCTGTAATTATCATGGGAGATAAGGGGTGGATGCGGGGTAAGGACAGGGATAGGTGGAATGAAGGGAAGGTTTTGTCTTTTGTCCCACTCTGGAAGGGTTATCAAATCTACCTGTACTTCTACCCCCTAATTCCCCTTCCCTTAAACCATATCTGTAGTCTGGACCAATACTTATGCTACACACAGAACTCTAAGCAGTGTAAATTTCCTGTGAGACAAATTAGAAATCCTTTATAGGCTCCATCTGGGATTTCAAAATGAGGCAAATACCTAATTTTACAGCAGTTTTACAATAAGGGCTGCAAAACTCAGAATAGGGGTTAGGCTAAAAATCATTACATTTAATTGAGTTTTACCTACTGCTAAAACTCAATAAATTTTACAAATGTTTGAAAATGATAAAAAAATGTCACAATTGAGAAGTCTTCACACAAGTCTTAGGATGATGTGCTAAAAATGCCTGAAAATGTCTTTTTTGAACCAATTTCAATAATGACAAAACCAGCTAAATTTCACTTGTGCTAACTTACCGATTTAGCTATAGGTTTCATAGTAAAACTCATACACTTTTTTAAATCTTAAAAAATATTTCGAGGTTACTTTGGTAGAAAAGCAATTGAAGATGAGTCCAACATGTACTTGTGGGATTTTGTAAGCCAAAATGTGGACTCCTATGTAAAGCCAGAATGTAGACTTTTAATTCATATAAATCTTTACTGATATGCATCTCATATGCATCTGAGAGCTGAAAATCTCCACATTTTAGCCTCAGTTTTGGCAGTATAAGAGTTGTAATATTTTAGACATTTATCACCAAGTGGCATTACAAAAATGTTATTGTTAAACATTAAAAGCTGCAATGATCATGTGAGTTTGTTTTATTCACAATAAATCACTATTCAGGATTGCAGACCATATTTTCATTTAATTTTTCAATATATCAAAGTTCTCCACCAAACAGCTGTTGGCAACAATTAGAAAGCACAGAATGGAGATAGCATTCAAATAATAAGCATGCGTTCCTGCAATAGTAGATGCACTGTATTTTATTACATGTTAATTTGTTTTATTGTACCCAGGAAAAGAGATGAGGGATGGCAGTAAAATTTCCTATTATAATATGATACAGGTAGAACCTGGGAAGCAAGTTTTTTTTTTTTTTTTTTTTACGATGCATGCCATGATGGACTATCATGTAGCGAAGGAATTTTGTGTGTTCGATGTACTGTTTTAGCGATACAGTTATTACGCATATTTAATTAGCTCATTTGCATACCTAACCCGCATGTATCACACATTTTCAAATTGCAAAAACGATGCATGCCATGATGGACTTTCATGTAGCGAAGGAATTTTGTGTGTCCGATATACTATTTCAAAGATCAGCACATAGGGTTAACATTTTTCTCACAGACATTCCAGGTTAACATTTTTCTCACAGACATACGGACATACGGACATACAGACATACGGACATACGGACACACGGACACACGGACGGAGCCCATTTTATAGTCCCCGTCCCGAACGTTGTTCGGCGGGGACAATAATGACAAAACCAGCTAAATTTCACTTGTGCTAACATACCGATTTAGCTATAGGTTTCATAGTAAAACTCATACACTTTTTTAAATCTTAAAAAATATTTCGAGGTTACTTTGGTAGAAAAGCAATTGAAGATGAGTCCAACATGTACTTGTGGGATTTTGTAAGCCAAAATGTGGACTCCTATGTAAAGCCAGAATGTAGACTTTTAATTCATATAAATCTTTACTGATAATGAAACTCGTACTTGCATCTGAGAGCTGAAAATCTCCACATTTTAGCCTCAGTTTTGGCAGTATAAGAGTATATATTGAAGCTTTTTTGTAACATTTTAGACATTTATCACCAAGTGGCATTACAAAAATGTTTTTGTTAAACATTAAAAGCTGCAATGATCATGTGAGTTTGTTTTATTCACAATAAATCACTATTCAGGATTGCAGACCATATTTTCATTTAATTTTTCAATATATCAAAGTTCTCCACCAAACAGCTGTTGGCAACAATTAGAAAGCACATAATGGAGATAGCATTCAAATAATAAGCATGCGTTCCTGCAATAGTAGATGCACTGTATTTTATTACATGTTAATTTGTTTGATTGTACCCAGGAAAAGAGATGAGGGATGGCAGTAAAATTTCCTATTATAATATGATACAGGTAGAACCTGGGAAGCAAGCAGGAGATATTTTGGTTTGTATTGGTGGGTAATTTAAATATTTTTTTTAATTGCACCATGCTACTTTGAGAGTAGCCAAACAAAGTTTATTTTAATTCCCCTTTTTAATCTAATACAAGTATTACACTTTAGAACAATTCCCCTGATTATCCAACAGCATAGCATGTGCAAGTAATATGTAAAATATAATGATGATGATAAACTTAAATAATTTAACAAAAATGCTATAACAAAATGATGATTATAATAAGTATATTATAGTCAGGGACAGAATAAGGCGACGTAATTTGACAGTGCAGAACAAATGTCGGCCGTGAAGAATTTTCTGTAAACATTTAAAGCTTATTGAAACAGAAAATTTACTTACATGAATTATTGTGTCTGTGCATCAAAAACCTGACTCAAATAGGGCATGTTATGACATTTTAAATCATATTTTATTCGAACACGCCCCGCCCATACTACACATTCGAACCAATCACAGTCCGCGCCGCGCTGATTGACAAACCTTGACATACGCGCAATTGGTCGGCTAATTCTGTCCCTGACTATAGCTGAAATATGACTTGCTCTTGTGCATCATAGGTCATGGAGTTCAAAGGTCGGCATTTTAAGCAGCATTGTTAGCCTGAGTTATTAGCCACCTTTGAGTAAACATGGTGATGTTCATATGGATGTTTGGTCAGAAACAAATGTATCCATGTGTTAGTCAACAAGACTTAGCAAAATCACTTATATTTATATAATTACATGGTAGCATGACTACATTTTTTTTCTAGTTGACTATTTGGCATCTAATAGTCATGACTATGACTATTACAGAGCTGTTAAAGCGCCATGAGATTTACAGAAAGCGCCCCCAATTTTTCTCGAACCCCAGTTTTTTACATATTTGGAATGCTTACCAATGTATTAGATCACACCTGAAGTGAATAAGCCGAATACGCCGTCTTTATGTAATAAGATGATGATTTAGTAGTTGCACGACAGAAAGTCAAAGCATGGTTTTCTATGGGGAATGATTACGATAGCAGACAAGTTCAAAACAAGGTTTGCGGTTTTCTTTTGCACCTGTTTGTCCAATAAACCTTCGAAACATTCTTGGTAGGTGGTCTACACAGGGCTGTAAAAAATGCAAAATTTCCCGGGAATATGATCAAAATTTCCCTCTAAGATAGTAAAATTTCCCTCCAAGATTTCAAAATGTCCCTTTAATTCTTATGTATTTCTTTATTTTAAGGTCAAAAATTTCCCTCCAAATAGCAAAATTTCCCGTGAATGACATTCCCAAATTCCCCACTTTTTCCAGGCATGGGTCTACAACCGATCCATTGAAATTTGAGAGAAATTTGTGTCCTAAAAAATCTCCCCTTGTAACTTTAAAGGTCAAATTAAGAAGAAATGCTGCTGCTAATTTATGCATATAAGATACACACATGCTCTCAATAGTACCCAAATGCCCCACTAGGGAGCTCCTGCACCAAATTCAAACCAGTGGGCCATGCTCTCCCATATTTATCACATTTACCAAATACTAAATGGCTATTCTGTTTGCCATGCAATCTTGTTCTCCACCAGCCTCAAAGGCAATGAGAAACAGGGCCCAAGGAATATTAGTAATGTAAACACTGGTCAGTGTATTGTGACCCCTCTATGTTACAGGATATTGGTGGACCATCCTCATCTGCCCATGATGAGTACACAATTTGACAGTGATAGATCAACTGGCTTTTGGAGCATCATTAATTCACGTACATTTCCCAGTATGTGCCTACTTCTATAGTTTATTTACCCCTTCAGCACGCTTTGTCCATATATGCAGGTCTGGTAATTAAATATAGAATAGATAATGAAATATAGCACTTGTGATTCATCAATATACTGATAGAATTACATAGAATATTTGTTTCAATAATGTCAAAGAATTTTTGAAAAGCTTGGAATATTTTGTTGCAAAAATAGCTCCATTTAAAGCTAGCTCTTGAAAATATAAAGCATACAAGGCGGTTCTCGAACCACAAGTCTCGCCTGCTTTCGCGTATAGCT